>PVJX010019543.1:0-34726 GCA_004027295.1 Dolichotis patagonum | reverse complement strand
ATAGAAATGCAGTAAAGACTTTAATACCCTCCTTGGAGATGCTCTCCGTATCTGCATGACACAGCTAGAATTTAGACAATAGCCGTCTAGGAAGCTTAAGCCTGAGGAGAGGATGCCCTGATCTCTAATATATATATAGATGAAAGAAGAAGAAATTGTGCCCTCTGCCATGCATTTTCCTATTCTAAAATCAAAGTCAAAGCTTTATACTGTTTCACGTGATGATCAGGCAGAGAAGAAATCCAGAGCAGTAAGTTGCAGTCACATCTGTGAATAGAAATGGACACAGGTGGTTAAGTTTTTTGAGCGGGAGATAAATTCTTATGTCATTCATTTTATTAATCATTTCTTTTTTCATATTAGAGCAGTTCATTCAATTACTTGTATTTTCCTGCTACTGACATACATAGACATTGCTCCTGATTTGTAAGATTTAAAGACAATTTGTTACTAAGTAGTAATTTATGTTGTAGAATCATAGACAACCTAACAAGGCAATTAAAATGAGAAGTTTCCCTGTAGGTCAGGGTGCTATCATTTTCCTTAGTTTGACCTATTGGCAGGCACATTTTCACTACAGAGCAGAAAGAGAGAGCAGAGCGAGCGAGAGAGAAAATTAGAAGTGCCGGTATAACGGGGAAGGCAGCTGGACAAACATGCAGCCCTCTCACTGTGCTTGGCACACACTTGGTTTCACTGAGTACCATGCTGCAGTTTTCCACTGCAGTGACGGTGAGAAAAGGAACACTACTCTTCCATGTGCCACAATGATTTGTCCCTTGTGTGTGCCAAAGGACAAAGTTACATGAAAACCTAGTAACACCCACACAATATTTGCATGCATTTCTAGTATAAATTTTATTAGGTAAAATGAGACAGTTTTTAGTTACTATTTAAATGCATTATGATTATAAAAATTTTTCAGATGGAAGTATAGTCAATACAAGACATGCAATTTTCAAATTTAGATAGTGTCATAATTGTGGGGTTCCTGAGAACTGACTTAATTCTGAAAAACAAATTGGTAAAGTCATGTGATAAAATCAATTGACAACACAGTTTTACAGATCAAGAAAAAAAATGACTACTCCTTATTCGGTCATCATTTTCCCAGTGTGCCGCTTAACAAAGATTGCTACATTTGTTCACCCTCAGGGTTGTGAGAAACAAACAGCATATAATTTCAACCAAGCCAAAAGATCAGGACTTGAATTTAGTGCCACTGGACACCAAAGTTGGTGCCATTTTCTCCTCACGGCATCTTTCTATTTATCATACGCATAACCAAACAGAAGACATCCAGTACAGATCAAAGGAAGATAGCACTGAACTACGTATCAGGCATCTTTATATTTTTAATTTGGGGATAAAGTTTTTCCTCCTTTCTTCAGAATGAATTTCACTCATCTAACACACAGTGCTGTTTGGCACGTTACTAGAACTGCCTTGAGCCCCAGTCGGCAGCAAGAATTGCCAATTTCTTATTTCAGAAGATTCTAGTTCATTGTTATGCAGATTACTGACTTTATTATAAATTGATTTGCTATCTACATATTAAATTTATAGATAAATCTATATTTTAAATCTTCTCTAGTGGTAGGTGTTTTTTTCAGAAGTGTATTTTGGTAGAACAGCAAAATGTAGTGATTTTGAAGAACTTACCAGCCACTCAGACATGACTTCAGCGCTTTGAACGTTCTCAGGGAAAATGGGCTTAGGGCTGTAGAAGAAGGGTGGGAGAGACATGTACTGCGCTTGTGGGCCATAGGACCAGCCAGCAAAGGGATAGGCATCGAGCTGGAGGAAACATTGAGAAAGTCAGTGTATGAGCAATGTGTATGAGCAATTTCTCGTCTGAATCTCTAAGAAATCAGACCATTTCATCACTTTTTAAGGTCACTAATTGGTACTGAACTCTATGCCCCTGCTTTACTGATGGGTTTAATTATCATGGCCCAGAAGAAAGTAGTAGCATGAATTTCATTATTACAAACTAATGGGTGTTGGGGCTAGAATGGAAGCTGTTGTCACTTGGAGCTATATTTTCATTTTCCTTAATATGCTTGGGTCAAAGAAGGGCACTGTACCCTGGATTTCAGGAATGGTGGAAAAGGAAGAAATGAGTTTCCAACTGATATCTTACCACCTTCCAAAAAACTAGAGTTTCTTCTAAAATTTTGGAAGAGCTGCCTCTGTTCATCTATTGTGATATTTTATCTATTTTTCACTAGATTAACATGCATAATTATATGTTGATGTGGAAGATATGTTTTTTGATGATGAGGAAAAAATGAAAGTAATTAAATTTTGCTATCACATCAAAACAAAGATGATATTTAAAAATTTCCCTTTCCTTATTAAAGTATTTAGGTAATATAAAAGTAAATATAAATTCAACTCATCTCAAAAAAGAACTGGGCTTGTTCCTTGATGAACAGGAAATAATGAATATTGTTAGATATAACCAATTAATCATCATGATAGACAAAATTGTTGCTGACAAAACCTCCCACTAAGAAAAAATATATAGTTGTCATACTTTTGTTTTAAAGACTCACATGGAAAGTTGAAACTAATTCACTCTGGCTTTGACCTCAAATGGAGTAAATTATTACATTTATTTTGTTTTTACTTTCATCAATGAAAGTTGTTGGAAATTTCAGAAGGAATTGAGGATAAAATTTAATGTGCTTTGAATGAATGTTGTCATAAAATTGACAACCTCGACAGTTTGAATCTTGGGTAATACTTGTCCCCCAATTGTTTATACTGACATCTGTGTGAGAATCTACAGCTTTCTCTCATGCTTTATTTTTATTAGCATGTCATATGTAAGATGCATAACTGAATCATCAATGGCTGAGAGTCACTGAATTAAGTGCACAGTCACTACCTTTAGAAGCAAAGGAAAGACCAGTGTCTAAGAGTTTGAGGCAAGGAAAAATATTAGTAGACACATTATTAAATTTTCACAATTGAGAAACTAAAGACAAAGAGAATGTACAATATGTTACATATCATATGATTAGGAAGTCTCAAACCACAGATGTAAAACTCAACTTTCTTTCAGTAGAGAGTAATATAAGGAAATCAGGAAAACAAGAATTTCAAGTTGGGGCTTTCCTGACTTGTGGGTTGACCTGAAGCTACCTTTACTCAGGAACAGTCAACGAATTATGCCTTCAGTTTTCTTTAGCAATTTAGATCTGATCTTCTACAGCAATGTGAGAACCAGTACTGGAAAGCCATACACTAGTCAATAGAATCAGGTAATAGTGCAGCTAATGAATGGATTTCTTAATAATGACCAACTATTCAAAAACAGTATTTGGAACAGTATTAAAACACATACATATGCATGCATCTGATTGGCCACTTGCATAAGCTCTTTCTAGAAAGAAAAAGAACATTAGAATTACCCTTTAAGACTAAGTGAAACATTCAAGACAAATGAGACAATCTACTTGAAAATGTTTCTCATGTAGAAATTTTGGTTCTGTTGCTAATTTTGTCAGTTGTAGCTTAATTACCGAGAAACAATTTGTCTTCCAAGACACAGAAAACATCAAGAGTCAAAGGAGTCTCTAAAAGATGAGTACTGGTTAGAAGGCTCCATGATTGATTTGAAGTTGACTTAAGCTATTCATAGGAATCAGAATTGGCAAGGCAACAAATCTCATAGTAACTGGCTTAACGATGAAGTCAGAGCCCAGAGGAACACTACAGGACTAATCACAGGTAAGGTAAGGGAAAAATCAGTACCTATTCTGTTATTCATGTACTCACTTCACAGATGAGAAAACAAAGCATTAGAGCTTTTTGACTGAGGCACTTTCTCCAGATAATTTCTTCAAAAGACAAGTATGTCTAGTAGCAGATCCAATATGGTCTGCATAAGCATTCACAGCGACAATTGTGTTTGGGATACCTAAATATACACTGGAATTGGGAAATAGGACATATGTATGGGTCTGAGTATAAAATTAAGGAATAAGCTAAAAATCTATTAATGTAAATATAGAAAGTAACGCTTCATAGTGCTTGTGAATATAAATGTGATGTCTGCATTAGCTGGGGTAGAATAGAACAGTTGCCACTCCAAAGAATAGGAATAAGAAGTGTGCATCACTCAAACGTAGGAATCAAGCTTAAGAAGAGTGGGAGCCTATTTAAAAGGAAATGTTTATAAACAACATAATTTGTGTAATTGAAATATTACCACTTGGGCTTGGCTCTGTTCATTTCTTCTGTGAAACTGCTCCTGTATGAAACAAAATACATTTTAAATTACTTAGAATCTAGTTTTAGTGTTTGTCATATGGAAAGCCACTTTTTCCAGCAGTATTTATTAAATAGGTTACTTTTCTTCCAATAAACGTATTGGCCTTTTTGTCAAAGATAAGGTGGCTGAGAGTGTTTATAGTTGTGTCTGTATCATCTAATCTGTTCCACTGATCCTCAGATCTGTTTTTTTTTGTTTGTTTTTTTGTTTTTTTGCCAGTACCATGCTGATTTTATCACAGTAGCTTCATAGTATAATTTCAAGTCAGAGAAGGTGATGCACTCAGCCCTGCCTTTGCTGTCCAGGATTGCCTTTGTTATTCTAGATCTATTCTGTTTCCAAATGAATTTTAACAATGTTTTCTCTGTATCTGTGATGTATGCTAATTTTGATTGGGATTGCATTCATACACTAAAGTCAAAATAGATCAGAGATCTATTTTGGGCATCTGAGAGATCTCAAGTGGGCATCTGAGATGAATACGCACTTCTCAGATGAAGAAATACAAAGAGCAAATAAATACATGAAAAAATGTTCAACATTATTGGTCATTTGATAGATGCAAATTAAAGCAACATTGAGATCCCATCTCACCCCAGAAAGAATAGTTGCCATCAAGAAATCAACCAACAACAAATGCTGGCAGGGCTGTGGGGAAAAAAGAACTCCACTATTGTTGCAACCATGTGGAAATCAGTGTGGAGATTCCTCAAAAAACTAGGATTAGAGGTCCCATTTGATCCAGCTATTTTCTTTCTGGGTATTTTACTAGAAGAATTAAAAATATTATATCGTGGTGATATATGTGCATCCATGTTTATAACAGCACAATTTATAATAGCTAAATCTTGGAAACAACCCCAATACCTATCAACATCAGAATGAGCGATAAAAATGTGATAATTTATAGAATGAAGTACTACTCAGTTATAAGGAAGGATAAACTCAAGGCTTTTATAGGTATATGTTGGGCTAGGGATTGAGCTCAGCAGCATAAGTGCCTGCCTTGCAAGCGCGCAGTCATGAGTTTGATCCCGGGAACCAAAAAACAAAAACGAAGACAAAGAGTACATTTATAGGTGGATGCAACTAGAGACCATACTCATAAATGAAATAAATCAGACTCACATGTATAAATATCATATTGTCTACCTAGTGTAAGAAACTGAGAGAGTAGAAAAGATCCAAAATACACAATAGATATCATGCAAGAGAAAGAAACTCCTCAAAAGGAAAGAAAAACTGGGGTGGGGGAAAAGACAAAAGAAGGAAAGGAAAAGAAACATACGTATGTTAGCTATATACATGATAGCTAAGCTAACTATACTATTTTCTATTACTTCATTGAAAAGAATGTTTGTATTTATATTTTTGATCAGTTTTGCATATCGATGTCTTGTATTCTGAGCAACTTTTTTGAAGATAGCAATATGCAATATATGAACCATTGTTATTCTATTATCTTGTTTTGAAATTATCCTTATTTTTATTTTTATTGTTTTTCTGTTTTTAAAATTAAAAAATTTACTTAGAATATTCTCTCACAGCACACTCATTTTACAAAGCACTAAGATGATATCATCATGTACAAAATTTAAAATTAACTAGGGTCTATATTGGTATTACTAAAAACCATTGAAATATTTTAGGTTTCTAATTTTAGAAAGTAGGCAGCTTCCTGAGGCTAAACTCACTATAAAGCTTGAAAAACTGAAGAATTTGTAAGAATCAGTGTTTGGAGGTTAATAGTAATCTAATAACACTCCAAGGGCATGTGTTTTCTGTTCATGGGTATCTACTGTCATTATACAACATTTCAATGGTAGCACACAAAACATATTTTTAAAAGCATAATTTATAAAAACAACACATAAAAGAAATATTAAAGTATTTTAGCTTCAATAAATAATCTTACCTGGGCGTGGACAGCTTCCTAATAAAGAAAAGATATTTTAAACATTTTAATATATTGATTTTATGCATTTTGTGTAACCAGCATTTACCAGCTACCTGTACTCAGTCATAGACAAGTCCATGGACAAAACTACGAAATACTATAAAATGTACATCAATGCCGGTGTGGTTCTAAGATTCGTGGAGGAGACAGTCTAACCTGGCGTAGCCCGGGGAGTAAAGTCATTGCTTACTTAGTGTCTCAGAGCAATAATTATGAATTTGAGCTGTGTACTGATATATTTAAGTTTACTTGAAATTTATTTTAAATACAAGCAACTGGAAAACTGAACCAAAGTATCAATTTTGGTGTAATCGAAAGCATTATTGATTTTCCTCTTTATTGAAAATAGAAGAAAATATAATTTTTTTGAATTGAAATCAGGTCTTTTCCTAAAGTCATAATTAGGTAAAACCTCTGTGGTGAATAAAAAAATCACTCTTTGTCACCTCAAGTGGAAAACTTTTATGATACTCAAAAGAAACAAAACTACTGATGAGAAGGTTGTGAAATTTTGACAGATGCATTTCTAACATTTAGCATTACTGAGTCCTTCTCTAGAATCTGTGCTGTTGTGTTCTCAAATAGAAAGTTTATTTGATCTATCTGTTCTTTCACAAATAAACGTGTTTCACAGGTAAGCCCATTTAAGGAATCTTCAAGAAGCAATGCATTTGGGGTAAATAAACACCATGATAAACTTTTAAATCTAATGTATTATCAAGGAAACTATCAAGGATTTTACATAGAATGCATCAAATTAAATTTCTCCCTGGTTAGTAATTTTACGTATAATATACAAGCATAAGAAGTCCAACCATACATAGAAAGAAAAAGGTTTGCCAATAAGTGTGTTGATAATTAGAAAACTAATTTGTTAATTATTAATAGTCAAGGTTAAAATTTGTAATTTCTTGAAAAAAATAAAAATACTTTTAGAATTCATCTAATTTAAAAGTTATTTTAATTCTATAGAACTTGACTTTTTATTATAAGTAAAATATTACCAGCTGAAGTTGGTAGTATTTCATCAGTCTATCAAGCTGCTCCTATATGAAAGAAAAAATATTTTCAATTTCTTGGATGCTTTTCAATATAAATCTGTCATCTTTAGGGAATAAGTCACAAATCCTACTTCTACTGGTAAACAATGAGGAATGATTAGTCATGCTTTTGTGCTATTTCCACCACAAATACATTGAACTAATTGAATCATTCTTTTTAAACATATTATAAAAATGACTTAAAAACTTTATATTACAATGCAGTCAGATATACACTATCAAACAATTATCATGTATACTTATTACAGGCCTTCCATGACAAGAATATAAAACACTTTTGCTTTCTAACAGTCAAAATTTAGTTGTCCAAACTAAATCATAATATCAGTATGAAGTAAGTTTTAAAATTATGTTTCTGATATGGTACTAACATTTATTGAGATGACTACATGTCATTATTATTTTAATTTATATAACTTAATATTCATTGCTATAACTTTCCTTTTAGAATTTAAAAGACTTCCAGCTAGTAAGTCAATCATCCGACATCACATGTTGTGAAAAGTAGAGAGTCAAAATCAAATCAGATTGGGCCAAACCCATACACTTGCCACCACTTACGTTTTGCAGCTGGAAAGAGTGGTTATAAAATTAAAAAGCAGTCCAGTGAAATCATGAGTTGTACACTCATGAGGAGTGATAAAAGTGTTACTATTTTTACTTTCATAAGAGAATACCTAGACATCTAGAATGAGACTGCTTACTAAGAGTTAGTCTAGCTGACGCTGAGAGGAGACATGCTGGCCCCGCGGCACTTCCTGTACTCCTGGGTGTCCCTGCTTTTCCTAAACCTGCAGCGAAGCCTTACCAGGGTCAGCTGGTAGAGCACGTCCTCCTCTGGAATGTGCTTCTGCTAAAAAACATACGCAAGGGTTGTTTAAGTAAATTTTGGCACATTAGATAACAGTGACATTTTACTTACTATTTATGTGTTTATTTTTTAAATTAGTGCATTGTGCAGTGCATAAAATAATAGTCCTCGTGAGGAGTTGGTACAAGGCCAGAACAGACCTTGGTCCCTTTTCAGGCCTCCCTTTCCCCCATCTCTTGGTCTCCTTCCCCTCTGGGAAAGATCTATCCCCCTACTTTCTATTAGCTATCTTTGTATTTTGCATATTTTAAATTTAGCTGATTTATCTTACCTCAGTGTTACTGGGAACAACTTCCTACAAAAAATAAAAACATGTACACTTTAATATTATGACTTATTAATTCACATTTTAGGTAAGAATACTAATCCACTGGCTCCCGTTTTGGAATAACTGTAGTAAACTGATTTGATTCATGAGTTTCCAGATAACTGAGATGAGGTTAATGATTCGCCTCACTTGTTATATTATCCTACATTTTCTCTGCTCCAGCTTTCGCCAGGATGTTACTCAGAATGCTGGAAGTGCCAGGAAATACACCTCAATGCGGCTTTGATGGGAATCCTCTTGGTCGAGTTGGGGTTTTTCTGTAACTTGTATGAAAGTTTGCTTCCAGCATCAAAAAAGGAACCTTTTCACCTGGTATGCCTGTGACTTTTTTTTCTCTAAACTGCTAAGTGGCAAGAGTAATCAGTCTTTACAGAATTCTAGGGTTAGATACAGATAGAATGGATTCATTTTTACACAATGTCTAATGTGTACGTCAATGGTCAAACGTATAATCATCGCTGGCACCTTTAATGATAAGACTGTACTCAAACAGAACCTGGGAAAGTCAAACTAAGAAGGGGAAAAAAACAAAAACAAATCTTATATGGCCAGCTAGGATTGTTTGTCCTAAAATAATTCTGTAACATTTTTCTGATAAAAAAACTAATTGAATTTTCTTCTGAGCTGATAATTGGATACTAAAATCAAGATGCTGTTGAATACACAGTACCTAGCACAGTGAGACCTTATAGAGTATGTAATCCTCAGAAGCTTTTATAAATGTCTTCTAATTAATTGAGACTCTGAATTAACATCAAATTCATTTACCTCACTTGATGAACTGCTGCTAGCTTCTCTCTGCTAAGAGAAACAAAACCAGTGTTATGGCCCTTCGTGGCATTTTTAGCATATTCTGAAGGGAACTTTGTTACATGCCTTCATAGAGATTGCGTACACCTGAGAGCATTAGGATTGAAATAAATTGTGTGAAAACATTCAAGGCCAGTCAGGAATTTTCTCCAAGTGTCAATTTCACTTGAAAAATGTGGGGAGGGAGAGTTTAACAACTTATCACAGAACTTAAAAATTCAGAGCCATTTTTAATTCATTAAAGTTCATTAATTATTCCTTTGTATAGAATGCAAAATTTATAAAAATCTTTGTGATAAATGTGTTTGTTCTCATCTCCCTTGAGGCTATTTTGATATGGATAAATTAGAAATATTAAATGCAACAATATCAAGATACAAATTTACATTAGGTTTCAAAACATCTACCACTTGAAATATTTGCTTCTTTTAAATCATGTGCTTATATTTACATAGTTATGATTCTTGCTACCAAGAACATTTCAAGAATGATTTTGGTCATCGACAGAGGGAGCTGAGTAATTAAACGCAGTAGACTGATGTATTTCTCCCCCGCATTTAGAGCAGAAGGTGGAGTCTCTGGGTCTCTGGGGGTGCCGTGCAGATTCTTTCTGTCCTCAGCGGAAGAAACCATGAGTTCTTGGCTGAGGATGTCAGAGATAAGGATTTCATTTTTCATTTTCATAAGAAATGTTTTCAGGGATTGTTCTTTAAATTCCTTCTTCCAGTTTTAATTTGGGCACTGCCTTTTACACTTGCAGGTATAATAAATCTTTGAAAGTTCAGTGAATAAAACGCTTTAAAATTTAGTCTTTTATCTCGCTCCATCTGAGAAGGCAGCTTTCCTCAAATGAAGTGCATTGCAGGTCCTTCGTAGGTACTTAAGCTTCCCTAGAATGGAAGCGTCTTACCTGGGAATTGGCCATTTGTGCCTTAGAAAGAGAAAAGAGGAGCAGTTACATTTTTTATGGGAAATAGTGAAATGCAAAATTAATGATTTCTAAATAAAACAAAAGCCAAGGTTGATAAAAATTTAAGGCAATATCTAAGAAATAAAACAAAAAAGTCTGGTTACTTCGATCTAAACTAACTCAAGGATTACCTTCCTGACATTTAAGATTTTACTAAAAATCATTTTAAGTCCTACATTGTAGTAAATAATATACACAAGCTTTAATTCTTCTTTTTTTTAAAAAATTTGGCTTTTGGAAATTAAATAGAAGCATTGGATTAAAGATTGTGTGGTAAGAAGTTTCTTAAGGGGAGCACTGGTTCAGTGGTGTATAAAATTTTGATCAAAAATAGGATGTCATCTTCAGTGGTATCAAAATGGTGATATTTTCCATTGAATTTAAATTTGATAGATTAGTTTTGATTTGCCTTCTAGATAATTTGCCCTTTCTTGCTTTGAATTAAAGATCTTTCTTGTAGTTTTAAGAGAATTTTTGTTTATTTGATTGAACATATTTAAAGGAAACACTTGGTCATTACCTTTCCTCATACTGGATTTAATGATTTGAACACAAAAATTCTTACCTCAGTCGACTCACTGATAGTTTCCTGCCAAGAAAAGATACCAATGTGAAATATAGTGAGGTTGATATATTTTAAATTTTATAAATTCTGAGCAGTATTTAATCTCTCAGTAGAAGTTCATTTATAAACTATTGAACAATACAGATCAAAACAAATATGTTTAAAGAAAGAAAAATCAAGTGCCTATGTAAAACATTATAGAGTGACATATATTGTTCTATAAAATACCCTTGATAAAGTGTTCCTTCACCCTTGGGAATACACACCATCAACAGGGGCTGAATCACTGTTTATTTACATACTTTTCCATTCATTTACTCTGTCACCTGCTTCATCACATCTACCACCAGTTGTCTTGGAATACTCTGCACGATTCCCCAGCCATATTGAACATGTGACTGAGAAATTCAGGGAAAGAATAAGTGCCCTGAAATTATTTTTTTCCGAATAAAAACATGCTTTTTTACACAAGAATATGTACCTCTACTACATCATCTTAAGAAAAAATTTAGTACCTTGATTTTCTCACTCTGTTTTCTCTGAAGCGCTTTCTGCTAAAATTAAGAAAGCATAACTTGTAAAATACGTTTTCAGTAGGAAAAATTTTTGGAATACTTTACATTTCATTGATGTTTCTTATCCTGTTCAGTAGATTGATGTGTTGTTTAGGGATAGGAAAAATAAACATTAGTTTAAAAAGACACACATGAATGAAAAACTAAAATAATGTGTACTTCATATTGTGCTCCTATAAACTGAAAAAATAAATGTATTTTTATGACTGCCTTAATATTTCTTGCTATATCATGTCCAACCTTTTTTGTTTGTTATGATTTTCTACATGAGCTCTTAGTATATAAATATACACATACACTATTTAAAAATTTGTTTCACTCAGGTTTGTTTTCTCTGCTTTTCGCTTTGTTTTATGCGCATTTCTGAGGTCTTTTGCTCTTAACATTTGTTCCTTTATGTTAATTTTAGAGTAAATCTTGTGAAGTCATTCTTACCTTTCTAACTTCCACTGATGTAGGCTACACACACCAAAAAAAAAAAGGTTGTTAAAATTCCTTCAGATAAATTAATTATCTTTTAAATATTTTAAATCATGGCCTTAAATTAAAATTTGATATTGTTTTACTCAACAATTAAGCCACAAAACCATAGGCATCTGTAACATGTATGTTATTATTTATAGATAAGGACTGTTCCAGTATAATGAATATAGAAATTACAAACATCTAACTAGGGCACACAGAGGAAAGCTGACATATTTTGAAAAGAGGGAAGCATTTAGGTGCAAATTAAAATTTTAAGCAGCTCTTTAATAAGGAAAGGCTTGGTCAATTCAAGCAAAATTATTTTTATTTAAAATCAAATCAATTTTCCTAGATAAATGAGTTTGTGTGTGGGGTTTTTTTTTTTTTTTTTTTTGAGTTTGCGTTTTAAGAGTAAATGGATAGTACTTACCTGGTCAAATCTGAAAATCTTATCTTCTTTAAGAATTTCCTGTTGAAGTCAAATTGTGAGTTACAAAAATGATAAAAAGTACCACACAATGTATGCATGTACCAAAGCATTACATGGTATCTCATTAAAATGCGAAAAAAAGGTAAACACACTAAACCAGAACAAGTTTTTTACATTTCAACAAGTGTTCTACTTCATTTGATAAACCAGTAGAACTCTCAAATAAAAGGAAAAACACAGTGGTTCAAATTATACAAATTTTAAAATCTAAAGGAGACAATTTAGTTCTTTCTTCACCCAACTTAGTGACTAATCCATGATTATCAACGTGTCTGAAGACATTAAATAGGGATTTCATAAACAGAGAACTGCCAGTAGTTCAGGCACATGAGAATCAACAAAACCTAGGATGAGGAAGCACCGGATGCTCCCAGCGACCGAGACAAAGGAGCTGCGGGAGCTGCCGCAGGCGCCCAGGCCGGGGCTCACCTCGCTGCTGCTGCTGCTGCTGCTGCTGCTGCCGCCACCTCGCTGACTCTGCCGGGAAGGAAAAGACCAAAGCGCGGTATCAGCGCAGTCACTGGGCGGAAGGGTTATTAAGGCCTTTGCAGCAGGACAGGATAAAGCTAATCCAAGACCCCATACAGAAAATGACAAAAGTGCAAATCACATATTCGAGAGCATGTAAAACAGAAGGAAAGAAGCGGAGACACCTTAAACTGTTCATATGTTCTGCTTAACGAACCATTTCCCCTTTTTAGCAGTACACAGAGGTGCACCCACATCTACGGGTGCTCTCCTAGTGGGAAAAGTTCAGCGTTCTAGTGAGTCAGCGGTGGCCTGCGGTGTGCAGAGCAGGGAAGGAGTCGGCACCGCCTGGCGGAGGGGCACCGTCAGTCTGCAGAGATGGGAGCTGCACCCCGGTCGCTCTGCGGTCACGGGTCACCCACGGCGCCCAGACCATAGGGAACTTCGGGAGGGTAGGCCACAATGCTCACCTGAGAGATTTCTGTGTGCCTGAAGGGAAATTTCTGTGAAAATAATCCAAGAATTATAAAACAGGAAGAACCAAAAGGCAATCCAATGGCAGTAACAATATAACACTACACGCAGAATACAATTTATTTTAGCGTTGCATTAAAAAAAATGTATAGGAGAACATTTGCCAGAGACCAGTTTTCCTTGGGACCAAAAGAACAAACAATCCTAATTAGTGTATTGACAAATATTGAAGCAAAATTGTTTAATTATTTTCTTTCTTTAAAGTATGTCACATAATTGTAAAAAGTCTGTAAAAAGCCATGAGTTATTTTAGTTAATCCAGAAAGAAAAAAGATTTATTTAGATTTCTGAGCTATTTCTGTTACATGATAATCCTAAAATGATTTTAAATCATTATGAAAATTTGAGGCTAACATGTACTTTCTTAATTAAATCTTTGTCTGGATTTTATTTTTATTATCAGCTGAGTTATGTAAAAAGTAATCACAATTTGCATTTTGACTGTGAAGCCATGCCTTAAGGATAAACCAGGCATGGCAGTGCATAAAAGTAATCTCAACACTCTGAGAACTGAGGCAAGAGGACTGCAAATTCTGAAATAAATTTAGGCAGCTTAGCAATTTAATGAGTCCCTGTCTCAAAATAATAAATAAAATACGAAAGACAGAGTAAACTAACATTATAAAGCTTGGTGGGAAGGCACTGGGTTCAGTGTCCGGTACCAACAGAAAAGGAGCCAAGAAAGCAGAGAAAATTAAGATGTAAGGACACGTAAGCAGGGTGGCATAAACACATTATTTTCTTTAGGAGAAAGTTTTCTATCCTTTGGGCAGGACGGAGTTTGACTTTGTTTCCTGAAGCAGAGTGCAGTGGAGCCTGTGGCTTCATGTTGCATTGGTAAAGAAATACTGGATACCTACAAAGGGTTTAGAAATACGCTAATTCCATATGGACCTGAGAAACAAACCTAGCTGTACTAGGTGAGGCTGTTTGCCATGTTATGCAATGCCTCGTTTCTTCTTTGTTTCTTTTCATACTTCTAATTTTTTACTGTGGGGCATTCGTATCTAATTCAGACATTTTATTTGGTGTCTACACCTTTGGAGGACTCTATAATGATTGCTATTATCACGGCTCTACTGTCAGGACGTGGACAGCTGATGAGAGGTCAGCTAGTGCACGAAGCCATCATTCTCAGCGTCTCATGTCCTGTGACATTGCCAGGCCACTTCTAAATGGCCTGGAGACCTTGTGGGGTTCCCTCTCGTACTTACCGGCATGGCCACAGCAACAGCCACCAGGCAGGTGAGGATGAGAAGCTTCATGGTTGCCGAGTCCTACATGAGAGAATGAAGAGAAAAATGTTGGCCTCATACAATTTCTTTCATAAAGAAATTCCTGGCCAGGTGTGGTGGTGCACACCTGTAATCTAGCACTTGAGAGTCTGAGGCAGGAGGACTGCTGGAGTTTGAGCCCAGCTTGAACTACATAGTGAAATCCTGTTTCAAAAAGACCAAAAATAATAAAAATAAAAATAAACAATAAATAAATTTAAAAATTAAAAAAATCCTGGTTTTTCAACAAAGGAACAAATTATTATAAAATTGGCTCACTTGAAAAGTAGTTTTAAATTTTGCTATTCAAAGTAAACATCTATTATTTTTGTCTTAGTTTTTATATTACTTTGAAATACCAATTTGTTAGCAATATTTTTATTTACTAACACTCTAAAATAAGACATTTGATCTTAATTTGGTAAAATAGCTTCCTTACGGGAATATAGAAACATCAATATTTAAATACAATTAAGAAACAAAAAATTTTCCTTGAGATCACTGGATTTGTTAAAGTGGGCAAAAAAGTAGAATTTGTGAGAGTTGACATTTCTCTTTATCTGAAAAATTTTGAAAAAGTGTATTGTTTGTAAGTCTACTTAAAGTAGTTCATTCTTTATAAAAAAATACCTTCAGTTTATTACGCAGATGATAATAACTGCCGTCAATTAATCTTTGAAAGGATCTAGTTCACACTTCGTGGTGCGCTGCTTTGGGTTACCCATAACATGACTACAGGAAGATGTTTGAACTGGTTCCGATTCTGATGCCTCACATTTGACTACTACAGTTCCATCAAATTTAGAGAATTCAGAAATACTGATATTTACAAGTCTTAAGAAAATAGTGTCCAGAAACCTTAGGAGAAAAATCTGAGCCAAGTTATACAAGCATTTTGTTAACCCATTAGTCAACAAATGAATACTAGCACATCTATGAACTGCTTCAGTCTACAAAGTACAGCATTTAAATGCATTAGGAAAGGTGTATTTTAAAACTTCCAATTAATTCACTAGATTTCCCTTTCTCATCCTTCCATATAATCACCTTTACAAAAGTAAGCATTATCTAACTGCTTTTCATTAGTGTACACACATTAGAGAATTAGCTAATTATGTAAATAACATAGAATAAAAACGGCCTTGGATATTCTGCCAAAATGGTCTTTGTGGTGGTAACGATCAAAATCAAAAATAATTTTGCATAACAACTTTTCATTGAGTTGAACAAAACTAACTCAAATTTATTTAACTCAAGACTATTGAAATTATTTATCTTTTTTTTTTTCAAATATGGTTTTTTGTTTCAAAATCATAGGAAAAATATTTGGACTTTACAAACCAGTATCTTCACCCAATGAATTTAGTTGGTATCAAAATTTTCAAGTGTATGTTTAAGCTACCAGTACCTCATAAGAATGCATCAATCTTTTCTAAACATAAGCAAGAGTATAAAAAGTCTTACAAAGAGTTAGAAATTAGGTGTGTGAAGTCACAGTGACTTTACCACACTTGAAAACCATACCTTGAAGCAGAGGCTGGGAAGCAGGGGCTGTGTTGGTGGTGAAGATGACAGCCAATGCCCTGTTTCACTGCTATTTAAACGCAGTGACTAGTAATATGCTAATTTTGTGGTTTTGTTTCAACCAGGAGGCTTACTTAAATTCTAAGAATTCTCCCAAATAGGAAATTAATTTTCTGCCTAATTCTTTTCCAAGGAAACTGTGAGGAAAGCTTTCAACAAAAGACAGTTTCATGCCATAATGACAGATTATACAGGAAATAGAGTGACATTACAAAAATAATTAAAAGGTAATTTTATAAATTTATAGCAGTGTAAGAACTTGATTTTATGTTTAATTAACCATTGGAAAAATTTGCATAAAGGAAATTCTTGGGACATGATAGAATCTTAAAGACTTCAAATTTTAACAATACACTCTAGTTTACTAAACGAATTTTTCATTTGTTCTACCTCTTAAAGTGCTATTTTTTTCTTCTATTAATTTATTTTTATTGTTCAAATTGTATGTGGTCCATTCTTTGTAAGAAGAAAATACAATTACTCTATGAATTTTGGTAGTATTTTGGCTACTCTAAAATTTCTGTCTGCTTTGTTTTAGGTCTACTGGTTGTGACCATATTCATATTTTTAGAAATTATACTGTTTAATTAAAATTAATGGTTATTCACAAATTACAATTTAAAAGGCTTTAGTAAAAACAGACATACTTCTAATTTTTCATCTTTTATACTTGATCTTAACCAAAAGGCTGAGAAGTGATTAGTTTTCTTTTTTTTTTAAAGTAAAGATTAGGAGAAAAACATAAGCTCCTCTTGCTAATCCCAAATTCTACTCTTAGAATTAATTAGCTTTGCACATCTTAGAAAAAAAAGTTTTATGTTGAAAAACTAATCTTATATAGACAACACTGAAATAAGTGTTACTGAGATTGTGATTTTGCCATTTTACAAAAGGCAATTGTATATTTTAACATAAAACATAATAATATTTATGACACACATATGTGATAGGAATTTTTCTAAGTTAAAGAAATTTTGAAGTGATTTGGAGTATCTACCCTGAAGCTTGCAAGACATGATGATTTTCTACAGTATCATTCCCTGCGGTCATTATCTTTACTGATGACTGGTTCACAACAATTTAGACAACTTACTGAAATATATTCAAGGGGCTTAGGATGAGCAGTGTCTGCTGAACTGTAATACTATGATTCATCTCATCTCAGATGGTTGATTTTACCTTACTGTTCATTGAAAGTCGCACTACATGAAAATCTACTTTAACTTCAAGTATTCATTTATTATTTATTCATTTATTTATTCAGAGAGGTGGAAAGTGGAGAAGGTACAAAACAATAAGTCAGGTATGGTAGGTGGGAAACTAACACATGAAAAACAAGTTTTTCTAAGTCACAGTAGTCTAAACACAGAGATCTGAAGAGGACCTCTGGAGTATGCATGGACAGCTGAGAGTAGGGCTCGCTCACACAGGAGAAGCTCATGTGGTTAGAAGTGCCACAGTAATAGGAACAATCGGACTCTGGGGCATTCATCTCTCTGTGTGGGGAATTCTCATGTATTCCAAATGCAGCCTTCCCTATCTATAATCTATATCTATGTACTCTATCTGTAATTCCTTAGTGGTAAAGCTTATTCTAATGAACATAAATTAGATTTGCTTGATTTTGTCACTGCATAATATAACTATGCACTATAATTATGAACAAAACATGGTTTTGTATACACATTGTAAGTCTACAAGATTTTCATCTTACTTATTTTTTATTTTTTATTAATTAAAGTTGGCTAATTCCAAATAGTAGCAAAGCTCAAATATTAAGTATATATTTAGGACTTTTGTATTCATTTGTCCCAAGAGAGAAAGAAAATACGAAATTATCACCTGAACGTCAATATGAACTACCTAGTATATGCTGAACATATAACTGGCAACCCAGCAGTGAATGCTTCTGATAAGAACCAGTCTTCTCTAACCATTAGGGTAGAACAGCAGACTTCTCCAACCATACAAGGGCATGGTTACCTGTAATCATATTGCACAGCTGCTTTTAGAAAGCCAACAGAATCCCCAAACAAGAGTGGAAATAGATTTGATAACAAACATCTAAATAGAAAGCTTTCTTTTCCCATTTTGAGAGAAGGGAAAAATATGTCATTTCTAGGTTTATACTCATTAGACAATTAATTTGTACAAAAATGAAAGGAAATTCCCTGAACAATATGTTTAGATTTTGGAACAATGCCATGCTGTGAGGTAAATTTTACTATGCAATATTATGTACACTACTGTTTTATTTTTCGCTCCATACTTAAGCCTGCTTTGAAGGACTCATTTTGCATGAAGAAGAGCAAAAAGTTTCAGAGGTGACTCTTCAGGGTTCTCCAGGGACGTTAGCTTAAAGACTGATGGATGACAAGTCTCCCAGAAAAGTATTCTTTCACCATACAATAAGCAGTGGCAAACTTTCAAGTAATGCTGAAAAAGTGAATGTGAAAGATATTTTTGCTTTTTTGTAGATAATCATGCATTCCTTGGAAGTTTTGAGTGGGCTTGTAATGGATGCCTAGTAACCCTTCTTGAGGATTGTATGAATAGAATTTGGCATTCAGAAACATATAGAAGCTACAGTAGAGCTAATTTCAGGAAGTTTTTGCCTAGTATAAATTTATAATAGCATTGATATATAGGATTTGTAATTCATTTCATTTGGAATTTTGCTAATAGGTGTCAGGAAAACTGAAACAAAACATGAAATCTAAGCAATGCAATCTAAGGGAGCAGTGGTAAGGTGAGGCCCTATGGTCTAGTTGTCAGTTTAAATTCACTTGCAAGAGGTTTGGGATGGCACATCAGAGGTCAGTGGAAAGGAGAGCTTTGAAGGAATCCTGTACTATTGGGCATTTTCACTTAATAGTGACTAAAATATGCCTTATTAAAATTTAATGTATTTATGATTAAAATTCAGGCCCAGATTTCACTGCGGTACCTTGTAAGATTCTGCATTTTGAACAAATTTCCAGTAAGAATAGCTGGTGGTCTATGAGACACTTTAAAGTAGTAGGAGAGCTGAAAGTGTAATGCATAGTCTCACCCAAGAGTAAGAGTTTTTATATAAAATACCGTTAAAATACTTAAATACTCATGGTAATTATAGAAATATAAAGCATGTGTAGAAAACATACATATGTGAAAAATTCTGAATCATATTCCCACTAAATCATTTACCTTCACAATAATGTCTAAAAGAAAACATTTCCTCACCCAATGTTGAAATTTCTCTGTAGGTGGCATATTCCTACAGATATTGTCTCAATAACACTTATAACACCACTCTCTTGTTCTAACATTCATCTTGCCACTGAGGCCAACCCCAGACACCCCTAAAAAGTGATAAAATTTAACTCTGACAATTAAATTCTACCCATTTTATCACTCAGTTCTTTATGAAAGACTACATTTTGATGGATAAAGACATCTTTTATCAGTCAGAAATATCTCTTCCTTGACTTGATATAATAATATTTTCCTAAACCTAATAACCATGTTCCTTTTTGAACAATAATGTGATAGGGTCATGATTCATTTAGCAAAAATACCAACCATTCATCAGCAGAACAGACTGTATTTATTTATTAATTAATATAGTTCTTTACAATGTTTACAATTTTAAAATTATCCTATGTACTACCCACGAGAACCATAGAATATAGGGAAAACAAGAGTTAATTCTGCTTCCATACATAAGGAAATCAAACCTATCATTATTTAAGTAAATTAGTGTCCTTAATGGCCATGTATCAGCTAGTAGGTAAACATAGATTTGGCTCTTCCAACATTAGAATTTATTCCATTTCAAATATACCATGTTATATGACTGCTCCATTCAATGAGAGCCTATACTTCATGCAAAGCGTTGAACTTTTGAATAATTTTTGGAAAAAGTAAATTTTAGAGAATGGAAATAAATGACAGGCAAAGTAAATTTTAGAAACATAAAAGGCATGTAAGGTAAACTTAGGTAAGATACCAAGGGAACAGATGAGAGAAAGAAAAATCTAGTAGAATAAAAAATATCAAAATATTTTTAGATTTACTAACTCCAATGCTATTGGACCACATTTTTTAATTCGTTCTTCCTTCTAGTTACTACCATAGCAATCATAAGAAAGTTTCACTTCTTAATGAAACTTTAACAGTGTTAAGAGCATCTGGAAGTCATAAGAAAATGCAGAGGTGCCGACCAGTAAGTGTTTGCGCAGAAAGGTGATTTTAGGTTTGAGTAATTTCAAAGATAAGGTGGCCCGTGATAATGACAACAAGAGGCTTCCAGTGCCCTGAGGTTGTTTTGCAATGCAGGTTAGAGGTTTGAAGCAATCATTTGTGTGGACTTTGATGTAGCCTAGGTTCCTGACAGGTCTGAAGATAGGATGGAGAAGAAATTTTGATCAGGATGCCCACTAGAGACTCTGAGGGACAGCAGACAGGAGTAGAGAAACCGAGGAGGACAATTGTGGAGGCACTTGGGTAAAGTTGGTGCAAAAAGCAGTCAGGATGTGGACATGGAAGACTGTTCTGTTCCCTCCGTTAGCTTCCTGACAGAAGTGCCAATGGAGAAGGGGTACCTTCCCCAACTTCTGATAGTTATAACATGAGGTGGATTTGCTTGGGATATTTAGGTCCAAATTCTGGTTTTTGGATGTAAAAGAGATGAAAAGAGCTTCTAGTAATACAACTAAATTTTTCTGATACTGTGAAAGAGCTGTAAGGAGGCTGTGGAGACAGAATTTGCAGAGAAGGCATAATAAAACGGCGGTGACTTGCAAAGAGAAGCTCGCAGGTCAGTGTTCTTTAGAGCATGGATGATGGTTAAGTGTTACAGAAATGAAGGATGTGAGTACAGGAGAGAGGATTCCACAGAGGCATTAAAACATTAATGAATTTAACAAGTAGCCAGGCATGGCGGCTCTCAGCCCTCAGGACACTGAGTCAGGAGGATCACCGTGATCACTCATGAGCTCAGGAGTATTCTAAACTGCACAGCAAGACTCCATCTCAGAACAACAACGACACAACTACATTGTGAAGTACAGATTACTCCAGAATGTGTCTTTTAAATGGCTGATGCAAGTGATATGTAGAACGAGTCCAGTATTCAGACAGAACAAACAGGTTTCAGTGAGGTGGCCAGGAGTTTGAAATGATGCAAAATTTGGGTAAGATGTGGAAATATTGATAATGAGACAAGAAGCTTATAGAAAAAGTACTAATTCCAAGTACATGGAGACATGCAATGAAAACAGTACAATAATTTTGGGGGAAGCAAAGCAGCAAGCTAATAAATTGCATATTTTGAAAGTCAGTGTGGTTTTGAGAAACAAGAGCATTTGGAAGGTATAGAAACAGGAAGTGCGCTTGTCACCATGAGAAGGCTAGGAGAGGAGCCTTATCGGTGAGGAAGTAGGAAGGTGGGATGGGAGAGGAGAAAGGGGACAGTAGGTCACACAGAGTCAGCATGGAGCGTGATTGGATGTGACTATATCATAGCCACAGTAAGGGAAGTGATGAGCGAGGTAGTTGGAAAGGAAGAAAAAATGTAGAACATGGAAGACCAACAAGTACAGAAAGAAATCTGGACTTGACTGTGAGAACTGGAAACCCTCCTCATGAGGAAGGCTGAAGGGTTGGCGCCTTCTCTATGTGGGGAGCGCGCAGCTCCACAGGGCTTGTTTCTCTGCCTCCCTTCTGACCTCATTTCTTTCCAGGATGTCCTAACTTCCTCTTGCACTGAACCAAGATGTTCATCATCATGCCAGTACTTTCTGGTTTTCCTCTTCTTCTGCCCGGGGCATCTCCAAACAGGATATTGGAGTTAAATCGTTCCTTGCTTCAACAATCCATTTGCCATCATTCTGACCTCGTTTTTCCTGTTTCCAAGCACTCAGCTGAGCAGAGGAGGAAGGACTTTCGCAATCGTGTTCCGCTGATTACAGGGCCAGCTCTAGAACGCAACTAGATTGTTCCAAGGATGGTAAGCACTGGGACTGAAAATGAACCAGGTCATCAGGCGTGGAACTAGTACCTTAAGCCTTTTCTGATTATAAAGATATTCTCAAAGAACTAAATGTTATTGTAATTTGAGTTTTAGAGATGAAGAAACAGGTTTAGAATAGTTAAAAAATCTTCCCTGGATCACTGCATAGATAAACTGTAACTTGTACCAGATTCTCTTATTCTAAAGTCACTGGTTTAAAGATTGTAGTTTATTTTCTAACTTATACCTCAAAAGACTTTCTGGATCCTTGACAAAAGACTTTCTGTAATATTTTCGTATTGTATTGTATTGTAATTTAAAATTAAATTTAATAATCAAATGGATGCCATTGAAGGCCATTTTAGAAGTCTCTGACATTTAAAATATAAGATGTGATATTTGCATTTTATGCTTTTATTTATTGCATAACAATTACAGATTTGAGTTTAGTTATTAAATACATACATTTTTAAAAAGAAAGAAGGCAAAAATGTAAAAAAAAAAAGCATTAACTCATCAGACAAGAAAAACTAATTATTGATAGAATATAGAGTGTATGAACTGGGTGTGGCGGCACATGCCAGGACTTGCGAGGCCGAGGCAGGAGGATTGCTGCAAGTTTGAAGCCAGCTTGGGCTAAACAGTGAGTTCAAGGCCAGCCTGAACTACATGGCAAGACTTTGTCTCTAAAAAGAAAAGAATATAGGGTATATTTTTTGTTTTCTAGCTTATGCATGTGATAATTCATGTATGATACATTACATGTAATTCAAAAAATTGCCTTTTCCCACTTTTTGTTATAATAATTTTTTAGTTATTTTTATAGATTAATGATTTTTAAAAATTTTATAAGGAATTCATTTGTTATTCAAAGTTTAAAATATAAAAAGTGATCAATGTGGACTTCCACCCAATGAAATATTGATCTTTTCATTCTCTAAGTACAAAAATAAAGCACTGTGGGCCACAAACTGAGTATAGTTCATATAATCTTATTGAATAATTTCACAATTTTTCTTATTAATATATCTGTGTATATCCACCAAAATGCCATACAAAATGGCATTTGTATTTTTCACAGTTTCTTTTTTGATTGCTTATTTTCTGCTGGTATACATAATGAATTCATATACACATATGTACAGTCAGTTTACTGTGTTCCCTATGATATATCTTGTGTGTGCATTCCAGAAAAGAAACTGGAAATTACTGCTGCATGTAAACCTTCTTAAGATTTGATTAAGATTTCTAAATAACCATCAGAAACATTCTTTTCTATTTTAAACACAGGATTACAGTTTGGCCAATGATTATTTTCATCTAGTTTAAGATGTTACTTGTTTTCTTTATATTTAATAATCTGCTAGAAACCTGAATTAGTACTAGGTTATATTTTTCTTATTATTGGAAGCCATATTGAATATTTTTTCAAATATCTTATCGTGTCTACTTTTTTCAATTATTTTCTATTGTTTGTCTTGTACATTAAGAAGTGCTTTTGTATTTTTGTTTAATGGTAAATATGCAAGCATAGTATTTGTCTTTTTTCAGTCACTAAGTTTGTAAGCACAATTTCACAAATGACATTTTCCTTTTAATATGTTAGATTTAATATTCAGAAAATTTCAGTGATTACATAAAATAGTTATTTTTGTATTTACTTTCTTTGAAATTTAACAAATACTTATTTACTATCTTATTTTAGTTATATACATGATACATGTAATACATGGAGATTATAATGAGGTAGAAAATTCATTTCTCTTCAATAAAACTATATTTTCACACTCAAGAAATAAAATCCTCAGACATCCAAACCTTCAGGAAGAGTGTCTTTTGATCTCACAATTATAACACCAGTCTTTAAAATTTTTTCTACTGTAGGGTCTGTTTTTTCTTTAGTTAAATTTAATTCTTAGGTACTAGATTTTTAGAAAATAGAGAATCAATCAGGTAACTTTACCTGTGGTTAAGGAAGCATTTAAAATGGATGTTGAAGACATTTTGTTTGCCTTAAAAATTGTGCATCACCTTGGTTATAACAGGTCACTCAGGACAAATGGTGTCATTTGCTATCCCTGTTGTGTGACATGGCCTGCAAGCCACGCATTCTCTATCTCAGTCTTGATGGTGACATAACCTACCAAAGTCTTTCAAATCAGTGTCATTACTAAAAGCCATTTAAGCAGATGATTTCTGCTTAAAAGGTAAATGTAAAATTAGATTCTGAATTTTTAACTCAGAGAAGTAACTAAAAATTTTGTTGCATTGCAGTATTTAAAGTTGATAAAAAAAATCAGTTAATTTTGGAATCTTTTAACATGGATTAGCATTCATATGTAACGTAAGTCTTAAAACTGACTGAATTTATCATTTCACCCTATTTACTATTAACCACTTTTACACAATAGCTGCTGACAAAAGTTTATTTTAACGACATGCTCACTTTTGTGAAAGAACATAATTTATGTTATAATTCTTAACTTGTATTAAATAAAAACAATACATTTTTCTTGTTTCCCTATTCTCTTTCACAAAGCAAACACAAACCACATACTACTCCTTCGTATTGTCTTCTTTTAGCCTTCTTCAAAATGTGCAAAGCTTGAGAGTCGTGTCATATGGCTAACAACAACTACTAAAGAATCTCTTAATTATGAGTGTTAAAATTTAGACTTCACTTTGGCAGAGATTACATAAAATTAAAAATAACAACTAGTATTTTAAAAGGAGGAAAAATGAGAAATGTTTTCTTTGGAGCCGGTCTTCACAGAAGTATTTGAACACTCTCTCCAGCATTTCACTGACTACTGGGAGACAGTGTTCCACGAATTCCTCACACCGTTTGCCCCGCAAGCAGGGTTAGGACTGGCTGCATGTGTTCTACAATATATTTTCAAGTGTGTCATTACAGCATACATCCTGGCGAGGACAGACACAGTATGTCCCTTCAGAATACAGAACAAGTTTATGTCTCCCCAGAGAAAAAAGCTCAGGAGACTCATGCTTATTATGAACGATTACAGTCTCTTACATTTGGAGTTTCTGCCTTGGTGCCCGCCCACTGCAGGTGTGGCTGCCTTCCTTTCTGATGTAGGGAACCAGAGAACCAGTGCTCATGCTGATAACTCTGTCCATGATCATTGCCATGAGTAGCAAAATCTATTGCTCATGCTCAGGAGCCTTGGGTTTTCCTGCCAGTTCTTTGCAAATTACAGTCACTTAAAAGTTTCCAATTTTGAGGTCCTGGGACACGGGAAGGTATTTCAGAGTCCATTCAGTAGGTGTTATATTTTAGGCAAACTGTTTGCTGGTTTGCTTTTAGTTCTTGATCTTGGTAAAAAAGAAAATATAAAAAGAGATGAATACCAAAGAAACTACCAGAAGTAGAGTCAAATCTCACTGATGAAAGAAAGAAGAAAAAAGAGAAGAGGAAAGTAATAGGAGAAAAAGCAAAATGCAAGACTGAAGGTATCATCAAAAAGAATCTGAAAGGAGAGAAGAATTCAGGATTAATGGAGATTTTAAGATTCAATAGTAAAGGTAGCATTTGTGGCCTGTGGTGCTTGCTGCCAAATCTATGCACTCCCTGTTTTGAAATGCGATGAGGGATTCCAAGTAGGGGACAGGTATCAACTAAGTGTTAAAACACAGATATTATCTGGTCATGATGTAACACACATATGAGAGAAAACACCAAGCAAGACATTTTGGAATGGCGAAGGAATGATACAGTCTTTTATGTTTCCAGCATCTGATGTGAACTCTAGGCTGCATTATCTCAGAGCAAGAAACATTTTAGTTCTGATGGTAATAAAGATAAATCAATACTTGTTCTATAGATATGATTGTCAAGCAAATAGATTTGTTGAAAACATTGTCATTGGATGAATAAACAGATGGATAAAAGATCAGTAAAAATATTGAGATGAGTCCCTATAAATAGAAGATTATGAAAAATATTTATAATAAACTTGACTGCTTATACAGATGATGTCCCAGTACTTACACTAGGTTATATAACTTGACTGGTCAGAAAAATATTCTAAATCTAATAGTATAACAATAATAGAATTTTGTATGATCCCACAGAAATAGAATTTTATTACAGCCATTTAACATAATGAGCTCATATTATGAACAAATACATTAATGATTATCATTGCACTTTAGTATTCTGATTCAAAATTTAAAAGCAATTTTGACACATATTCCAGGAATGATGCTGGTTCTCTTTAGAGGAATAGTATTTATAAATGGGCACAATAGCACACATTGTGCCTTGTAGTCATATGCTTCTTAAAACAACTGTGCTACCTACTAGTTCATACAGGCAATGGAGTCCACGTCAGGATGACTGAACTAGGAAATTCTGACTCTCTTCAATGAACATAGTTAATTTCTTAGTTAAGTATGTGTAACTTCTTAATAAAATTCACCATTACTTTAAACACACACAATATTCCCTGCCCCTTTACATGCACACACACTCGCACATGCACACACACAAACATACACCTTAGATGTTGAAAACCGATGGGGGGAAGACATGGTTGGTAGATTCTGCCAGCGGGGGCTATCTCTAACATAACATCTGCCCAACTTGGTACTGGGCAACTTATCTCTCCAGGATAACTTCTGTGTTGTTCTAGTTCCAAAAATAAGCCTCCCACCCTTTTTCTGTGCGTGAAGAGCCCTCTCCAATCCCAAGATTCCACAAAGCACTCCACCCCTAGCCCCCAGTAAATTGTTCTGTTTCCTGTTGTGAGCACACAGATGCTCCTTCAGATCAGCTGTTGATATGTTACTGTGCCCACCTCCCAAACTCCTCCCCCTGCCAGGCCTGATGAAACGACGTCCACTTCTGTGTTCTCACCTAAGGGTGCTTGCCTCTCTTCTGCAGCCCTCCTGTACCAGCAATAAAGGCCTCTTTCTCCTATCTCTCTGTCACACCAAAATCTTATCAATGGTCATGGATAATATTAATGAAGCATTTAAACACAATGATTTAATGTAACTTTCCTGAAATAAAGCATGTTGTTTTATTAGTTATCTAAGTTTTTTGTTGAAGTAATTTAGTCTTGGGAAGCAAGAGGAAGTATAAATCTTTCCTTATTCAGAAAAGACAAGTAGGTATTATGTTCAAAAGACGAATGTTACAGTATTTCCTGACACTGTATAAATATTAACTTCAAAAGTTAAAACTAATGTAAAGGAATGCATACATCTTATTTATAGGATGCTATGAATGCTAAAAATGTTCTAAGTTGGTGATTTGTATACCTAGATGCAATTTCATACTCTACAATAGGCAATGGAAATTCTGTGTTTTTAAAAATTAATTAAGTTTATTGGCTCATTTCAGATACATGTTAGATGGACAAAATGATTGCATTCATCATTGGGAATTTGTATCTGTGCATGATATATCTTGGTTCTTTTTTCCTCAAGTGATCTTCTTCTCCTTATTTACAGAAGCTTGTTTCCATTTTCCCATCTTTTCTTGGTTTTTCTTTTCTCCTCCTCCTATTTCCTCTCCACTCTCCCTAGTTTCACTTCCGATTTTCACATTTCTTCCTATTTAGCAGTATCTATTTATACACATTGGTCTTCATTTACACTTTCATTTTCTCACACCAGAAAAACAATGTGATATTAATATATGTTTCAAATTTATTTCACTTAAGAGTATGGTCTCTTTTGCCTTTATTTAAGCATGTTCTGTTCATCAAAAAGAATAGTTTGTTTTTTCATTGTTTGATCATTTTCTCATACCTATATGTTTTAATCTGAACAACTACTTTGAAAATAATACTATGAAATATATTAACTAGTGTTAATCTCCTATTATTTGTTTTGAAATTCTATATTATAGTTTTTATTCTTTTAAAATAAATTTTTAAAAAATATAAAAAGGCTACACTTTCAAGGTACATCCTTTGTCTAAAATGTCTCAAGTTTATCCTTTTTTGTAGCTGAATAGTACTCCATTGTATTTTTAAAATCTCTCATTTTCTTTATTTATTTATCAGTTGATGGGCATTTGTGTTGTTTCCAAGATTTAGCTATAACAAACTGTGCTTCTGTAAATATGGATGTGCATATATCACTGTGGTATGATGTTTTTAATTCTTTTGTAAAGATACCAAAAGGAGAACAGTAGGGTCAAATAGAACCTTTAGTTTTAGTTTTTTGAGGAATCTCCGCACTTATTTCCACAGTAATTGCAACAGTCTATACTCCCATCAACAGTGGTGAAAGTTCCATTTTCCCCACAGCCCCGCCAGCATTTGTTTTTGGTTGGTTTATTGATACTAGCCATCTTTTGTGGGGTCAAATGAAATCTCAGTGCTGTTTTAATTCATATCTCTTAATGACTAGTGACGTGGAACATTTTTTCTTTATTTGCTATTTCTATTTTTTCATCTGACAAGTGTTCACCTATTTCAGATGCCAGATTTTGGATGGGGTCTTTAAATGTGAGGAGTATGATTCTTTTAGTTCTTTATATATTTTAGATATTAGTCCTTAACATGAAGAACAGCTGGTAAAATTTTTATTCAACCACTCTCTTGATTGTCTCTTCACTGTGTTGATTTCTTTTGCAGCACAAAAGCTTTTTAATAAAATGATATCCCTGTTGTCAATGCTTTGTAATAATGTCAGTGCAATCAGAGTTTTATTCATAAAGTCTACACCTGTGTCTTCCATCTGCTTTCTTCCAGCAGATTTAGTCTTTTGTGTTAGTATTTAGATTTTTGATCTATTTTTATTTTAATTTAGTGCATAGTGAAACATGGATGTAGTTTTATTCTTCAGTGTATGGAGAGCCAGTTTTTCTAGCACCATTTATTAAGGAGTCCATATTTCTTCCAGTGGAGGTGTTTGGCCCCTTTGTTGAAGATGGGGTGGCTGAGTGTGTTTGAAATCATTTTTGCATGTCCTAATCTGTTCCATTGATCCTCCACTCTGTGTTTTTTTAAATACCATGCTGTTTTATCACAGTTTTGCTGTATCATTTCAAGTCAGGGATTTTGATGCCTTCTGCCTTGCTTTTGTTGCCCAGAATTGTTTTTGCTATTCTACATATTTTCTAGTTCCAAATAAATTTTAGTATTGTTTTCTCCGATTTTGTGAGGTATTCTACTGGTATTTTTATTGAGAGTGAATTAAATCTGTATAACAGTATTGAGAGCATGGCCATTTTCACTAAGTTGGCTCTTTCTACCCAAGAGCAAGGGATATCTTTCCATTTTTAAATATGCTCTTTGATCTCCTTTTTTATAGTACTGTAGTTTTCAGTGTAAGGGTCTTTAACTTCCTTTGTTAGATTGATATCTATGCATTTCATTATTTTTTGGCTACTGTGAAACGTATAGTTTCCTTAATTTCTCTCTGAGTGAGTTGATCACTAGTGTACAGCAATACTGTTGATTTTTGAGAAATGTCTTTGTATCTAACTCTACTACTGAATTTGGTTATTAAATCTAGAAGTCTTTTGATGGACTTTTTGGGATCTTCTCTCTAGAATATCATGTCATCTGCAAATAACGATAATTTACATTTTTCCTTTCCTGTCTTTAACTCTTTTGTTTCCTTCTCTTGTCTAATTGCTCTGGCTAGTATTTCCAGAAGAGTATTGAATAGGAGTGGTGATAGTGAATATCCTTGTTGTTTCTGATTTTAGAGTGAACACTTTCAGTTTTTGACCATTTAGTATGATGTTGACTGTTGGCTTGCCATAGATGAATTTTACTAGATGGAGATAGAGATAACCTATTCCAATATTCTATAGGGCTTTTAATCATCAATGGATGTCAGAATATGTCAAACACACTTTCTGCATCTATTGAGACGATCATGTGATTTTTTTCCTTGGCTCTGTGGGTATGGAATACAACATTTATTGATTTGCATATGTTGAACCATTTCTGTATCCCTTGGATGAATCCTGCTTGTCATGATATATAACCTTGATTTGTTGCATTGTGTTCATCAGTATCTTATGGACGATTTTTACATCTATATTCATTATGGGGATTTGGCCATAATGGCTCTCTTTTTTGGTTGTATCCATCTCTGGCTTTGTTATCAGGATAATACTGGCTTCCAGGATAAACTGGAAATATCTTTCCCCTTCAATTTCATTAGAGAGTTAGAGGAGTAGTGGCATTAGATCATCTCTGAGTTTCTTTAGAACTCCACAGTGAATCCATCAGAACCTGGGTTTTTCTTTGTTGGTAGGTTAATTACATCTTCAATTTCATAGACCTACTGGGTTGTATAGATTCTTTATTTCTTCTTGATTCAGCTTTGGTAATTTGTATGCACTCTAACTAGGAACTCATTCATTTCTTCTGTACTTTTCATCTTACTAGAATACAGATTCTCAAGTAGATATTAATGATCTTTTGCATTTCTTCAGGATTCACTGTGATTTCACCCTTTTCATGCCTAAATGTATGAGCTTTTCTTTTCTATTTTTATAAGGATGGCTAAGGCTTTATCAATTTTATTTAATCTTTCAGAGAGCCAACTCTATTAATTCTTCACTTATTTTCTTACTCTCCACTGAATTTCTACTCTGATCTTAATGATTTCTTTCCTTGTATGAGCTTTGGATTTGACTTGTTTTTCTTTTTCTAGAAGTTTGAGGTTCAGTGTTAGGTTGTTTGTTTGAGCTGGCTCTGTCTTCCTAATGTGAGTGTTCACTGCTATAAATTTTTTTCTATATGATTGCTTTCACCGTGTCCCATAATTTCTAGTATATTGTATCAGCATTATCATTTAATTGTAGAAACTCTCATTTCTTCTTTAATTTCATCTGTGGCCCACTGGCCTTTCAGGAGAATGTTACTTAATCCATGCGCTTATGCAGGTTTTGTATGTTTATGTGTGTTTTTTGCCATTGATTTCCAATTTCATTGCCCTATTGTTTGATAATATGCATAGGGATAATTTTAATTCTTTTGCCTTCACTGAAGCATGTCCTATGAGCTAGTGTGTGTTCTATTTTGGAGAACATCCTATGTGCAGCCAAGAAGAATGTGTATTCTGATGTTGTGGGGTGAAACACTTCATAGACATCTGCTAAGTCCATTTGTTCATGGGCTTGGCCCAGTTTTGATATTTCTTTGTTAATTTTTTGTCTACTTGACCTATCGATTTGTGATAGTGGGATATTGAAATCCCCCATTACAATGTGCTAGTAGTTATTTTATTTTCCTCTTCACTAATGCTTGTTTTACATTGTTAAGTATGACAATATTTGTGTGTCAATATACATACATTACTGTTATAGCTTCCTCTTGAACTGTTTCATTAACAAGTATGTATTGACCTCCTTCCCTTCTTTATCACTTTTGATCAGTCTTGAATTGAAGTTCACTTTATCTGTAAATAGAAAGTGATCACTGGGGTTTTTTTTTCTGGGCTCTTGTCACATGGGGTATTGTTTTCTATCCTTTGACATTTGGTGTATGAGTTTGTTTTTGAGTTGAATGTGTTTCATCCAACAATATGGATCCAACAATATGGATCTTGTTTCTTGATCCATTCTGCCAGTTTGGTTTTTTTTGTCTCATGAATTGAGACCATCTACAGTGATCATTATAGTTAGTATATACTGATCTATCTTTGTCAGATAATAACTGTTGTTGATTCCCTGTCTTTCTACTCTGCTTAATTGCTTGCCTGTCCTGGTAGAATCTTTCTCTCAGCATTCTTGGTATTGTAGACTTCATTATCTCTTTCTAAAATATCCTTCAGAATATTTTGGATAGCTAGATTTTTGTCTTGAATTTCTTCAGTTATTATTTCTCATGGAAGTATATTATTTTCCTTCAATTTTGAAAGATAGTTTCACAAAGTGCATCAACCTAGGTTGAAGATTGGGATTTTCAGGATTTGAAATTCTTCACTTCAAGGTCTCTTTGACTTAGGAGTTTGTAGTGAGAAGTTTGCTGTGATTCTGATCTACTTTCCTTTATGGGAGATTTGTTTCTTTTCTCTAACAGATTTTAATATGATATTCTTGTGCTGAATTTCTGGAATCTTTATTATTACATACCTTGCTGTAAACTTTTTTCCATGGTTAATTGTACTACTATATTCCTCACTTATCTGTATGTCAAATTCTTTTTCCATACTTGAAAAGTTTTCTGTCATTACTTCTGTGAATAGGTTTTTTTATGTTGCTTGTACTGTCTCCTGCTTTTTCATTGACTGAAATTATAAGTCAATTTTATGTTTTTCTTTGCATCAACTTGAAGCTTTTGTATTGATTTCTCAAGGTCCATTGCTATTTTTAACAAATCCTTCTTTTTGTGATGGCTAAACAAAATCCTGTCTTCTGCATTATCTATATTCTATATCTTCTATGTCTCTAAGAGGATATTCTGTCCTGCCCTTGATTCTATCAGCTGTGTATACTTTAAGTGGAATTTTTAATCTCCTGGATATCTGTTGGGATCTGTTTCATGGATTCAGTTTCTTTCCTGTGTTGACCATTTTCCTAAGCTCCTCTGCTGTTTTTAAATCTGTATCTTCTCTAGGTTCACTGAGTAAATTCTTTCTTTTGATCTTCATCTCTCTCTCTTTTTTTAACCTGAGAGATTATTTTGAATCTGATTTTCTCTATAGCTTCATTCATCTGCTTTTTTTTCTACTACTGCTATCATTTCAGAAAATTCAGATGAGTGGCTTATGATTTCCTCTATCTCATTGTCCCCTGGACTTGTCCTGGTTGGGCTGGAAGTCTTGGATTATATTTTCTTTCTGCATCTTGTCTTTTTTTTTCTTTTTAAAAGATTTATTTTTTTTTGTGCTGATGCTGGCAAACTGTTTTGTGTAGGCAGCTCAATCAGTAGTGTCTGAGGCTTCCCTAGGAAATGTCTATAGATGTCTGTGTGTATGTGTGGGAGGGATTTAAGTGGAATAAGAGAAAACATAAAGAAATAAATAAATAGAAACATAATGGAAGCAATGCTAAAAGACAAAGGATGATCACTCAAGCTTTGGGAAACTGGAGAAGAGTATAAGAAAGAAAAAATAAAGGAGAACGCAAAAGAATATTGAATGAGCCAGAAAGATTAGAGAAAATGTTCACTTGTATTAAAATAGCAAAAAATAAAGAAATGCAATTTAGGAAAAAAAATGAACAAAGCACACAATAAATGTAAAAATATAAACAATCAAAGAACAAAAACAAAAAAAGACAGGAAAAAGGAATATGAAACAAATAATAACAAAAAATAAAATCCCTCTCGTGCCCTCAGTTCTGTGGTAGTGTCCAAGTTACAGCTCAAATCTGTGCTGGGAAATACCTCAAAGTCTGCAGCAGGATTGATGTTGGGAGTGTTGGTCTCCCGGTGTAGAGAGTGGGGCCTGAGTCTTCAGACAGCAATTCCTGGACATCCCTCACAGCCCACCCAGGTCTCCACACTCTCTTAGTCCCTGTGTCTCTTTCCCATTTGCTGTGCCATCCTCAGACAGAAACAGCCCATCTGCTCCCTGTCTTGAGTAGAGCTGGCCTCTCCTGCCCCTTGTCTAGCCTCTTCTGTGCCACCCTGCTATGTCTTTCTTCTCTTGTAACATTGGGAGCAGGGCAAGAGGCATGGCTCTGTTATACTGACTACCCTCACTGCTACCAGCACTGTGGTCACTAACCTTATTGTCACTAGTGGTTGCCTTTTACTGCTATGGTGTTCAACCAAAAAAATAAAGAAAGAAAGCTCACTCCAGAAAGAATGACTGCCATCAAGAAAACAACTGATAATAAATGTTGGTGAGGCTGTGGGGAAAAAGGAACATTTCTCCAATGTGTAGACTGGTGCAGCTCCTATGGAAATCAATATGGAGATTCCTCAACAAACTAGGTTTAGAAGTTCCATTCAACCTAGCTCTTCCCCTCCTGGGTATTTTCCCCAAAAAACTGAAAACATAATGTCACAGTGATATATGTGCACTCATGTTTATAACAGCACGGTTTGTAATAGCTAAGTCTTGGAAATAACCAAAATGCCCATCAACTGCAGAGTGAATGAAAAAGATGTGGTATTTCGTACAATGGAATATTACTCAGCTATAAAAGGATGATCTTGATATCTGGTCCTGACCTAGATCCCCCATCTCCCAAGCGCGTGTACGGTGGAAGTTAAATAAAATGTGACAATTGTATGATTATTTTAGGGCTCCAGGAGGGTCAAAGCCCTTCAGTTAAGCTCGAGACTCTGAGGGCTAAGACTAAAACTTCTCTGGATTCTCCCACTGTATTAGGACAAAAGGCAGGAAACTGAGGAATATGCAGGTAATGAGCAGGACCTTGGGAGTCACTTCAAAGACTTCTCCAAGTAGTAAATTATGCCAATTTAGGAGAACTGTCCTATCTCCAACTGACATTTGTGGTATGATTGATACTGCATGAGTAATTTCTGCAGCTGCAGTCTCTATCTTGTTAATTGGGGTTGGAGCCAAGTGTCCACAGCTGTGGCCTTATCTTG
>PVJX010019542.1:0-34707 GCA_004027295.1 Dolichotis patagonum | reverse complement strand
TGGCCGATCTTATCTTCACTAATAGTAGCCCCAGGACCTCTTATTCGAGCGGGTTTTTGCGCTTTAGTTTCTTTCTGTGTTGTGAGAGTCTATCTCTCTCTGTTTGGGTCTCTCCAGGGTGTTTTATTCTGGCATTTGAGCTGTCTCTCTCAGAGAGGGTCTCTCTCCTGCTACCTACCAGTCCGCCATCTTGTCTCTTACCCAGGTTTGTAGTTTCTTAGAACGGTAACAAGAGTAGATGGAACCTGTACTTGTGATCTCTGATTTTCAACTTCTTTCCTTAAAAAGTCCTTTAGATAATATTACAAAAAGTGTAAAGCTGCCTTTTTATTTGCATTATGAAGAAGTGAACCAGAGGCCTTTGCACTGAGCTACATCCTGAGGTTGCCCAGGCTGGGTTTGAACTTGTGATTGTCCTTACCTCAGTCTTCTGAATAGTTGGTATTATAGGTATGTGCTACCATGTTCAGCTTTGACTGTGTTTATATTTTTATCTGCTCATATGAACCAACAAAATAAAGGAAAAGGTGTACAGACTTTGTGAGACAGAGCAAGAGTAGTTATACAGAAGTTTCTAGAGGTTAGGAAAGCAAACTGAAAAAATGACAGTAACTTTTTTTTTTGGTTTTTCTGAGACAGGGTCTCACTATGCAGTTCAGGCTGGCCTTGAGCTCATTTTGCAGCCCAGGCTGGTCTTGAACTTATAACGATCCCCCTGCCTCAGCCTCCAAAGTGCTGGGATTACAGGCATGTGCCACCACGCCTGGCCAAGAGTAGAATCTTAAAAGTGTTCAAATATCTGATGGGAAAAACTGAAAGAATTATGGAGCAGTTTTGGAAATATTCTTTCAAGGTGCTTTGGTAGTAAGTATGAAATAGACACGGACATTCTGTAACTTAGATTAAGTTACTTCTCTGAACTTTTGTTTCCTCTTCTGTAAAATGAAAATAATGACTTCTATTTTAAAGAATTACTTTGAAAATTAAATAGCACAATTCACGCAGAACACCTAGTAGAGTGCCTAATTCATAAAAAGCACTTGAAATCTTAGCTATTGTCATTATTTCACCATCACTGCCAGTGAAAGGAAATTCTTATATACAATACTGAAAGGCATATAAACTGCTGTTGCTGAGAGTCAGTACATTAACAGATATAAAAAATTTTGATGTAGGTGGGTATGTTGGTGCACATCTGTAACCTCAGCATTTTGGGAGCCTGAGGTAGGAGGATCACATGTTCGAGCCCAGTCTGGGTAACTTAATGAGACCCTGTCTCAAAAAATTAAAAAAGGGCTCAGGATATAGCTTAGTGCCAAGGCCCTGGAAAAGAAACAGGGAAAAAAAGTCTAATCTAAAATTGTACCAAGACGTGAAAGAATGTTTACCTCATATTACTAGTAATAGGAAAATATTAAAGATTAAAAACAAAATACGGATGCTACAATTAAGTAACGAACATAAAAAAGAATATTCGGAAGCTACTGATTGCTATGACCTACCTTTAAAGATACAGATATATTTTATAGCACATTAAAATGTATACTGTGTATCATATAAAATATAACCCATATTATATATGCTATTATACATAATATATAATCCATAGTATGTATAAGAAACTACTCTGCACAAAAATTTGAACCTGAATATTTATAGACACATTACTTATCACTAACCAAACATAGAGGAAGCAACTGATGAAGATAATGGATAGTATTCAACTATAAAAAGATTATTATAGTATCAACCACCTCATAGAGGGTATGACACAGACTGAGCCTTCAAAATATTTTGTCAAGTGAAAGGAGTCAGACCTACAGCTATATAAATGTCCCAAACCAACAAATTTATTGAGACAGAAAGCAGATTAGTGGTTGCCTGGGACTAAGGCAGAGGGAAGGAATGACTGCTAATGGGTATAGATATTAGGGGGTAAGGGACAAAAACGGTCTACAATTGATTGTACCGATTATACCTAGATTGCTGTGCAACTCTGTAAATATGCTAAATCATTATTTATAAAAGTATGTAAGTAAAAATTACAATCTGTCACATATTACTCACCATCCATGAGGAGCCAATGGCCGGTGAGAACCCAGATGAGGACGAGCATGACAGACAGAGAGAATGATAGTAACTCAGCAGCAGTGAAACGTCCACAGCAACCAAAGGAAATCCTGATAAATACACAATTTTTAGGGGGCTGATGAGCATACTACATTCAATAACCAAACTTTCCTTTGGTTCTTGGTCAGAATTTATAATGGCTGTATTAAAATAGTAGGATAATACCCTAGAAGATCCAAGCCTCTTTGGAGTAAGCTACAGAAAACTCAGAGGAATTAAACTTCTGTTTCCATTTTTGTTAACATATTTCCATTAATATACTTTTAGACCCAGTTATCCCAATGGGTTTTTAAAAGTTTGAAGCGACAAAATCAATCTCTGGAAGGCTAACTATGGGAGAAAACTCTAATCTTAAGAGAAAAACAAAGGAAGCCAACAATTTAATTCACTTAGCAAAGAGAAAAATTTTTGTGATATGGTCAATCTATTTAGTTGTCACTAACTCTTGGGAGAATTAGCTGCTAGTAACTGATTTCTATATGCATAGAGCATTTCCATTAGCACTTTATTTCCAAGGAGGAACTCCTTTAGGAGTTAAAGTGTAATCACTTAGCATTACACCAAAGGACCTAGCATATCTAGGTCACCAAAAAGAAAGGTAAAGAACGTTTGAATTCAACCACTATTCTCATATTCCATGAGGTCAACAGTAAAGGAATAAAAGCACTGCTTTAAAAGAAAACTGCTTGTTTTTCAGTAATCTAAACAGTAAGTGTATTACAATGACTCTTAAGATTTGTTTTTATTTCCTCTGCCAGGAAAAGGTGCAAAAGAAAGTACTATATCTTAGTTTTAAAGGACCAAATATCTTGCTTCCCAATCTCTTGGCATTTGTATGTACCAATAACAGCAGATTCTTAAGACTCCTAATAATGCTACCAGGCATAAGAGAAAAACGTAAGTTTTTAAATTAGAACAAAAGTCCCTTACTTGTTCTGAGGTGAACAGGGTCTTGTTAAATACTGGCACATCGGGAGAAGAAGAAAAGCAAAAGCTATCGTTGCAAGAACTAGAGAAAAAAAAAGTATGATTAATTTTTTTTTAAATTTTCTATCAATTGTAAGAAAAATGTCAGTTTAGTCACTTTCTGAAATAGTTTTTTTGATGAATGGAAACAATTTAACTGAAGACTTTTTTTTACTATTACACAAATACCTCTTTTAAAAATATACAAAAGGTACCTGATTTTTTTGGAGACAGGGTCTCACTATGCAGTTCAGGTTGTCCTTGAGCTCACTTTGTAGCTCAGGCTGGCAACGATCCTCCTGCCTCAGTCTCCCAAGTGTTGGGATTACAGGGGTGTGCCACCACACCCAGCTAAGGTACCTGATTTTGCAGTAGGGGTAGTATGCGTAAATTTTCTTGTTCTCTTTTAACTCAATAAGGAAAGATAAATAGTGGGTCCTAGTAAGTCTTACAGCATTTTGTTAAGTTTTTAATTTTTTTTTTACAACACTGCTTAGCTTAAAAACAGATAAGATAGCTGACAACAGAACCTCTTTGATTAGTTACCAATGTTTCTACCTGCAGAAACATTGGCAGAAGCTGCATGAATGATCACTGTGTCAAACTGGATTTTCTGGTGATCTACTAGAAAAGGTGCCACAGTTAAAGCAATACTGCTTTGGTATCATAAAGCTCATGAGTCTTCAAATTCCTGGCCTTTCTTTCAGACTGTGTTAATAGGTCCAAACAGATGATATGAGTTGTTAAGTGGAGGTTTGGGGGTGTGAGAGAAAAAGCCAGATTTAGGAAGAAAAACTTGCATGGTATGCTTTGTAAATCTTAAGTTTTTCCTTTTTGTATATTAAGAATGGACAGAGAAACTCATTTACCTGCTGTACATATTGTAAAAACTACTTGAACTGAGTCAAAGAAGAAGAACATTACTAGAAGTGAGACAGATGCTCCAATTGGAAGGAACAGAGCCTGGGTAGAATCAATTGTTTGGATACCTGAAAAACAGAAAATGGGACATATTAACCATTTGTTACATAACAGGCACTATGCCTATACACTTTACATACATTAGCTCATTACAATGCAGGTAGTTCTTGGGAGTGCTATATAATATACAGATTATCAAGGCCCTGTGATTTTTTTCCCAATGAGATTATGAAGTCCTTTCTCTCCTCAGTGCTTTCACCATACAGTTAAGTGCACAAAAAAGATTTATCAAATCAGATTACTACCTTCTGGTTAAAAAAAAAAAAAAAAAGCTGGGCACTGTGGGCCCATACTTGTAATCCCAGCACTCAAAGAGGCTGGCTGAGACAATAGGATCACATGTCTGAATCCCACTTGGGCAACTTAGTGAGACTATGTCTCAAAAATAACCCAAATCAACATTAAGAGGTAGTAAATACTCAGTTAATCTGAGTATGTTTGTTAGATCTTGTTTTTAGGTTTGATAAAAGAAGTAGTTTAAAATACTGACTAATTTCTCAATTAGTGGACTTCATCTGTTTCTGTTTAATAGGGAAGTGCATGAATAAGGAGTAAGAGTTGCAAGCAGCAAATCAAAATTATTTCATGCAGTATTTTAAGGTATAACTATAAGAGATAAATGGGTGACTGTCTTGGAATATGAGACTCTGCACAGTAATTCTCAGTATTTGGTCACTCACTAAAATCACCTAGAATTTTAAAAACTAGAGGCCTAGAACTGGGTGTGGTGGCACACTCCTGTAATCCCAGCACTCAATAGGCTGAGGCAGAAGGATCATGCCCAAGTTCAAGGCCAGCCTGAACTGCAGAGCAAGACCTTGTCTCAAAAAAAAAAAAAAAACAAAACCTAAAAAACCTTCCTAGGTCCAACCCTACACCACTTAAAACTAAAATGTGTAGAGCTAAACTCCCCAGAAAAATTTCTTTTGTATCCAGGGGTGAGAACCACAAATAGAAAAGGAAAACATGGCAAATGTGCTAACCAGTGAATGAAAAGAGTAAATTACAATTTTGTCTTATATGCTACCCATTAACTCTAAGATGTCATAAAGAAAAGTACTTGAGGCTGGTTGTGATGGTGCATATAGGAGGTCTACCACAAATTCAAGGTTAGCCTGGATTACATAGTGAGCTCAAAGCCAGTCTGAACTACACAAGGAGACCCTGCCATAAGAAAAGGGGGGGGGGTGGTACATAAAAGGGATCAAAGACATTAAATGATCTATTTTAAGTATCAGAAAAACCCCTTCAAAAAGTTAAAGACTACAAGTATGTAACCATGATGAACATAATAGACACAAAGTATTGCAAAGATGAACCAATATTTAAAAATTGCTTTAAATATTTAAATTTGTTCCTAAGAGCTCTTTAGGGTTTTTCATGAAATAAAGTATTATTTATTTGAAACAAAATTGTTTCCTTCTCTTGCTTGCTTTGCTGCCTTTTGCCTGCCATGAACTGTTTTTTCCTCTGTAATGCCTGCCTGCAGATTTTGGAATGAGACCTCTACAAACGTGAACAAAATAAACCATTCCCCTTTAAAAACAAAAACAAAAACAGTTTCTTAGTAGTTAGGTAGACAAGTCAAATAATTCACTTAAGAATGGGGCATTCAGCTTAGTAAAAATGATGTAGATATCATGACAAACAGAAATGATCCAGGAAATAATCTATCCTGATTTCTCCTATATCATTTCTGGGTTTAAGAGCTCTACAGTATTTAAAAAAAAAAAGTAGAAGAATCTATTGGTTTAAGAGGCTGTTTATGACCAGAAACAACGGTTTCTCTAATAAATGATTAGTTGTTACAGGATAAAAAACAAGTCTTCTAGAAAATTCACTGATCTTCAAATATTCTTCCTTCTTCTGGAAATAAAGGATCTTATATACTCTACAGATAAATTATATTCAAAATATGGGCAGAAAAGTTAAATGGTTGGTAGAACACCAAGACTACAGTAATTAGGGTATATAAGGTGTTTATAGTCAATCTAAATTTTACTTTAGACTATAATTAAAACACAAATATGAACAAGAGTAATAGAATACACAGAATTTCTTGTCTGATAAAAAAGATTTTAAAGCAGGAAGTAGTATCACAGGACAAGTAAAACTCCTTTAGTTGCTACCTTAAACAGTGTACCTGACTTCAGTGTGGCACTTCAAAAGGATTAAAGATAATGATCTGACAGGAGGAGCTAATTACAAATTTTAGTCAAATTCAGTAGCTTACAAAAACAAACTACAACAAAGCTCAAAAGAGTACCCATAATTCAGAAGACTTACATGAGCTCAACTGCATTGTCCCCTTGCACAGTATTGGAGTCTGAACCCAAGGTCTTCACTCTGAGCCACATCCCTCCCGCTTCTTCAAAAAACTTTTTGTGACCAAGTCTTGATAAGTCACCCATGCTGGGCGCAAACTTATGATTCTTCTGTCTTGGCTTTCTAGAGTGCTGGAATTCCAGGTGTGTAGCACCACACCTGGCTGATTTTGTATCTTTTGACTAAATTTACCAAACACTTACTGTAGTAGCAGAAGGAAACTAAAACAGTAATTTCCAGCTCTTCTGGAGTTTACAGGGCAAGAGGGGGAAAGTCATGAATTCTAATACACATTTCCATCAATCTTTATAGGTGAAATAAATTATACAAAGTAAAAGACTTTAAGATGTCAAACAACGGGGTACGTATTTCTTTTTTCTTCTTAATGCTAATTAAATGACGGACTGTTCTGAGTGGGAATATCTATCTCTATACAGACCTCTTGGGGCAGATACAGGAGTTCTAACAAGGTAAGGAGAAATAAGAGAGAAAGATATCTTATCCCTGCAATGTTCTTTCCAGTGGTTTTTACTGTGAAACATCACATACAGAGAAGTATAGAAGTGAGGAGCTCAGCGAATTGTTACCCATCAACGCAGGACCAGACTGACCTCAGGAACCTTCCCTGTCACACTTCCTTTCCTCCAAAAGCAGCTACTACACCAGTCTCTTCTCACTTTATGTATTCCACCCAATGGATACCCTTAAATTATCATGTTTACTTTGCCTGGTTTTTGAACTTTATAGATAAGACATTGAATCACGTATCATTTTTTGCAACCTAGCTTCCTCTCCTTACTCAACATTATTTGTGAGAATCATCCATGCTTTTATATGAATTTGGTTTCACTGGATGAATTAACATCTACTCTATGATTGACATTTTGGTTGATTTCAAACTTGTGACTATTGCAAATAATGCTGATATTTTTGTTCTATGTGACTTTTGGTGCACATGTGCCCGTATTTGTTGGTATACAGCCAGCAGTGACATGGTTGGGTCCAAGGGTGTTTTTGTCTTCACAATTAATACATAATGCCAAAATGTTTTCTAAAATGATTCTGTGAATATGCACTCTCTCCAGAGCCTAAAGAGGGCTCCTCCTTGTTCTAAATCCACAGAGCTTTTAATTCTAGCTATTCTGGTAGTTATAGAGTGCTATTTCATCATGCTTTTGATTTTTGTTTTCCTACTTTTCCTGGGTAGGCCTGTTCTACTGTCCCCCTAACCTCCATGTAGTTTTGTGTTGCCCACACACGTAGAAGTAGTAATTTTTCAGTCTTGGGTCACATGCCTTAGGGTCATTGTATTTATTCTACCCTTTAGCCTACAGAAGAACATTCAATTACAAAGTGATAATCTCCTTTTTGAGAGTTTTAGCTTTTTGGCCAGATGGCCCATCTAATCCTGTCATCACTTAATACTTCTTTAAGATTCTTTTGCAACCAAAGACCTTCTTTTTTTTTTTTTTTTTTGGTAAGTACTGGGGATTGAACCCAGTGCCTGTGCACTGAGCTATACGCCTTGCCCATATATGTATGTGTATGTATGTATGTACATAAGTAAAATTTTTTTAAGTTTTTGAGATACGGTCTCATTAAATTACCTAGGCTGGGCTCAAACTTGTGATCTTCTTGCCTGAACTTCCCGGAGTGCTGGGATCACATGATGGCATACTAAGCTCTCATTTTTGACATATCTACAGCATGTAACCTTCACCCTTAACAACTGACTGATGATGCTGGCCTGCGTTATACTTTTCCTCTCAGGTTTTTCACAAATTCTTTTTATTTGTATGATTTTGAGAATGAGCAAGTGCAATCTTTTAACATTAAATTTACAACTTTGTTTTACTTAGAACCTTTGCCCTAATTCTTCTGCACTTATAATTATTTAGGACTTCAATATCCATAGCACCTGCACAAAAGATTGTGTTCCTCTGTTCCTCTTTCTGGTTGTTACTATTTCTTTGATTTTTGACAAAGATGATGTTTTCTATGCTATCCCTTCAATCTGAAATGATGTTATATTCCAAAATCAATTCTTTGCAATGGCTGTTTCTTCCATAATGTTTATTCTTATAATATTATGAGGAAAGGAAAGCACTTCGCTTTATCCTAATCTGTCCTTATCCCTTTTGGTATTCATGACTTGAGAGTAAGTACTGAAGAAATATAAGTTTCTATTTGTTTGTTTTTGAGACAATGTTCTGTTATGTTCAGTCCAGCCTTGACCTTGAAGTGATCTCTTGCCTCAACCTCCCCAAGTGCTGGGATTACAGGCATGCTGCACCACACCTGGCTGAGGAAATACACGTTGTGGAGGCCAATTTAGCATTATACAGGAGGTAGAATTAATAAAATGACCTTTTAAAATATAGTATACTACTCTCTTTAGATTATGGTTAATAGTCCTAGGTAACTTCTTTCTACTGTACATTGATAATAAAACAGACTTGCCTTTTTCTCACTCCCTCTGTACATCAAAATGATTTAATCTCTACTGCTTACTCTGACCCACTGATAATAGCTGCCTGTCCATAAGAAAACTATCATGAGGGTCAGTGAAAAAAAAGTATCTGCCCCAAGTATGGAAGGTGAAGTGGTACTTGCCAAGTCTTAACATTTTTTTTTTTTAAAACATCTTGGAAAGGAAATATTACTCTTGTAATTTGCTGAGTGCATGATAAACACTCAAGGTATATCTTTGATACTGTCAGATCAAGTCTCTTTTCTTTCTTTTTTTGTATGGTGGTGCTGAGGATAGAACCAGGGGCCTATCTGGATGTGGTAGTACACACCTGTAATGCCAGCACTTGAGAAGCTGAGGCAGGAGGCTCTCCTTGGGTTTGAGGCCAGCATGAGCTACAAGTGAGTGCAAGGCCGGCTTGAACTACACAATGACACCTGTTCTCCAAAACAAAACAACCCAGTGCCTTGTGCATGAAGTGAAGTATTTTCTACCACTGAACTCTACTCCCAACCCTCTTATCTCTGTATTTCTAATATAATTCTTTTCATAATAAGTGACAAATTTTCTACTACTCTACTGAGGTACATTTTTGGGGGTGCGGGGTACCAGGAATCAAACTTAGGAGCCTCTGCTTGCCAGACAGCTGCTTATGTTGCTGACTATATGCCTGGCCCTGAGGTACATTTTTTGAAGTATAATTTACATGCCATGAAGTTTACCCATTTTAAGTCTATAACTCAGTATTTTTGGGTAAATCCATCACCTGTGAAGTCATCATCATCATCATCTAGTTTTTGAACATTTTCATCACCTCTGTAAGATTCCTTAGTTTAATTAATTCTCTTTACCATCTCTATCTCTAGGTAACCCTTAATCTACTCCATGGATCTGCTTCTTCAGAAATTTCATAGAGACATCCTTGCTCATATAGTAAGTGTCCGGCTTTCTCTCAGCATAATGTTTTGAGTTTCATTCTTATTGCAGCACATACTAGTACATCATTCTTTTTTTAATGCAAGATAATACTCCACTGTACAGATAAACTATTTTTAAAAGTAAGTTCATTAGTTTACAGGCTTTTGGTTGTTTCTACTTTTGGGGTATTATGGATAATACTACTGAACATTTGCCATAGAGCCCTTCTCTATTTTCTGTTTTTGTTTTGAGACAGAGTTTGCTATGTAGTTCAGGCTGGCCTGAGACTCACAGTGATTCTCCTGCCTCAGCCTCCTGAGGCTGGGATTACAGGTAATGCCTGGCTCTTATAAGATTTTAAGTATCAGAAGAGGTATCAGGGGGTTGGGGATTTAGTTTAGTGGCTTAAGTGCCTGCCAGGCAAGCGTGAGTTTGTAAATTCAATCCCCGGTACCAAAAAAAAAAAAAAAAAAAAAAAAGAAAAAAGAAAAGAAAAGAAACACAAGAGGTATCAATAATGATACTTAGTTATACAAGTACTTCAAATAGCTCTCTTTTAAGAGTCACCAAATGAATTTATAATCCACACAAAATTACCAACTTAACCAAAGTATCTAAATGAGGGCATAAACAAATACTTTATCTTTACACTCTCAGCAGCAAGCTTTTAGCCATATGCAAGAAATCAGTACAGTAGCTCTAACTCAGACCATAGACTAGATTTTATGATACCAAACATAAAAACCCCGAGCCCAATAAACTATGAAGTGGAGGATCATGTTATCTACATGGATGAAAGTTAACCGACACAAAATGTCTTACTATTATTGGTGCTGTTGCCATTGAAAGACCCAGAAGAACTGTTACTGTCTTTTTCCTTGTCTTGATTTTCAAAGTCCATATTAAGGGACCTGTGGGGAAAAATTTTATAGGTAAGTTTTAGTATTTTAAAAATGCAAAGGTAATAAGACGTCTTCTGAACTATGAAAAATAGTTCCTGTTGTCACATGTAAAAAAAAAAAAATAAGCTGCATTTCTTCCAAATGTCAGTTTACAAATGTTTCTGACCGAAGATGAAACCATTCCAATGTGGCCGAATATTCTAGCTGTAACACTGTGTACATCCTTATTTCCTTATGATCAAAACCTAGAAGGAGAAATGTGGGGTCACACAGCAAGCACATTTTGAGACTTTTACATGCCACACAGCTGAAAGCAGTAGATTGGTGTGTCAATTTACTCTGTGCAGCAGTTCATAAAGGCACTCCTTTTCCTACTCCTTGTCTTCTCGGATTCAAAAACAAAGACTAAAGTTTCTTTTATGCGTCTTAGCACTGGAGGGCAAATAGTAAGCAAAACCCTGTTAGGTTTCACATACATGGATTTTACTTTCAAAGGAGGAAGCAGACAAACAATAAAAAAAAATAAATAGATGGCATGTTAATGGCAGGCACTAAGGAGAAAAAGCAGGGGTTTGAAATCTTACTGGCAGTGACATCATGAAAGAATCAGCTGTTGTCATCTCATGTTAACTCAGAATTCATCATCTGGTGAACAACTGTGTGTATAGTGCACTATTTATTTTCTGTGGACAACCTGTTCTTATTCTTGGCTCACTTCCCACTAGTGTTCCTGTATGGAGGTTGCTGTCTATTAAAGAACTTCCCATGGTGATAGAAATGTTCTAGGTCCACACCAACCAAGGTGTTAGACCTGAGCAATATGATTGTCTGAAATGTGGCTAGTGTGACAGAGGAACTGAATTCTAAATTTTATTTAATTTTAAGTATTTTAACATATTCCCACTGGCTTGAACTACCAGTGCTACATGTATGACTGTCCCACTGCATAGCTTGTACTACTAGTAGTACAAATGGGTCTAATTACCCTTATGGCTCTTTTTACTAATAAAATTAGTAAAAAGCTACCCAACAGGGGCATGTACCACCAGTGATCCAATCCACCTGGCCTCAAGACCTATGAATTACTATGAACGTGTTATGTCACCTACAGGCCAAAATCGACACAAACTCTTAGAGGGAAAACAGGGTAAATCTTTGTAACATTGGATGCAACAGTGGATTATCAGATTTGATGCCAAAAACATGACAAAAATATATAAATTGGACTTTACTGAGGTCAAAAACTTCCGTGCTTCAAATGACACACACAGAAAGACACCCCCACAAGATGGGAGAAAATATTTTCAAATCATATTTGATAAGGACCTTTGTATCTAGATAGCATATATAGAGAACTTTTCATACCCACTAATGTGTATAATAAAAAAGTCTAATCAAATGCTGGCCAAGATATAAAAGAAGGCTGTTAGCACAAAGTCTGCAATCCTGGTCCTCAGGGAGGCTGAGGCAGGAAGATCAAGAAGTTTGAGCTTAGTGTGGGTAATTTACCAAGACCCTGTCTCAAAAAAATAAAAAAAGGATTGAGGATGTAGTTTAGTGTGAAGATCCTGGGTTCAATACCAGTATGGCAAAAACCAAACCAAACTAAAACACAGTCACAAAGTATTAGGCTGTTTATACACTGCTAGTGGTAGCATAAACTTATGCAGCCACTTTGGAAAACAAAATCTAACCATGCTGACCCCCTCATCTCAACTTCCAAAACTCAGAAAATGTACTTATCTAACTTCAACTAGTCTATTTTGTTATGCCATGCTGAACTTCATTAGCGATCATACTTTATAAACTGAGACTTTTCTTATGTCTCCAAAATACAGTCTACATCAGTAAATATTCCAGGTATACGTAAGAATGTGTTTCATTTGTTAGCATATTTCATAAACATCAACTAGGCCAACATGACTAAGAATATTGTTTGAATACATTATATCTTTGCTGATTTTCTGCCTATTCTACCATTATTGAAATCTTCAGCTGTATTTGTGGACTTCGTTTTTGCAGCACTGAGGACTAAACTCAGGGCCTTCACACTGTGCTATATCCCCAGCCGTTTTTAATAAAATTTTTGAGACAGGGTCTTCAGTCACTAAATTGCACAAGACTGGCCTCAAACTGGAATCCTCCTGCTTCATGACGCCCAGAGTGCTGTGATTATAGGTACCACCATGCTCAGCTCCCCTTGGAAGTTGTATCAGTTTTGGGGTTTTTTTTTTTTTTTCTTTTTGGAGACAGGGTCTCTATAATTCAGGATGGCCTTGAATTAGCCCAGGTTGTCTTCAAACTATGATCCTCCTGCCTCAGCCATCTAAATGCTGGAATAGGTATGCATACCACACTGTTTGGTTTTTTTCATGTTTCTTATACCTGGAGTATATAGAACTTCTTGGGTTTGTGGTTATAGTTTTCAACAAACTTGGAAAAATTTGGTCACTTCTTTAAATATTTTTCTCTACTTTCAGAGAGTACAATTACACATTAGGCCACTAGTGGTTTCTCTTTGATGTTCCAGGGCAGCTCAATGATTCTCTTTTGGATTTACTTTTCTATATTTTCTTACCATAATTTTTACTGTTATACCTTCAAATTCACTAATGTTTATTTCTGCAATATTTAGGTACCATTAATCCCATGCAGTGTTCTTTAAAAAAAAAAAAATCACAGATAAAATCAGCCAGGCGAGGTAGCGAATGACTGTTAATACCAAAGAACACTTTGGGAAGCTGAGGGAGAGGAATTCCATGGATAGTGAGGTCCTATCTGAAAATGGAAAGTTTAAAAAGGGCTGCAGATATAGCTCAGTGTGTGGAGGCCCAGGTTCACTTCCCAGTACTGGAAGGTGTATGTGTGTGGGAGAGCCTCAGATGGTGACATTCTTATTTCTATGATCTGATTTGTATCTTCCCTATATTTGCCTTTTCCTCCATATAGACTATAGTTGTATCTGTTTTGATGCACTTCTACCATCTGTGTCAGCTCTGAGTTAATTTTGATTATTCTCATCATGGGTCATGCCTTCTTCCTTGTGTCTGGCAATCTTTAGTTATATGCCAGATATTGTGAATTTTACCTTGTTTTAGTATTTTTATGCTTTTGGGGCTGGGGATTTAGCTCAGCAGCGTAAGTGCCTGCCTTGCAAGCGCGTGGTTGTGAGTTCGATCCCTGGTACTGATAAAGGTTAAAAAAAAAAAAAAACAGTTTATGCTCCTACTGGCAGCTCAATATTTTACTATTCATGTATTTCTTGTCTTTATCTGGGATGCTGTTATGAACAGTTTAATTTGTTCAGGTCTTGCTTTTATGATTAGGTAACTGAAAGGAGTGCTCTTCTGAGTATGGTAGTCCCTTTCATGTGTCTTATAAATGTTCCAATCTGGTCAGTGGGAATAGGGTACTCTTCTCTTTAATCTTTTCACATTATTTTTTCTTTTACCTTAGGCCATTTCTTCACATGCAAGCACTGATCAATATTCTGATGTTCAAGGGCTTGTCTGCAGATTTCTGGGGTTTCCCTTTTTCTCTTCCAAGCTTTCTTTTCTTTTGTACTGTGTTCTATTAACTTGAGCTGCCTTGGTCTCTCTGGACTCTCTAAGATCCAAATCCTTAGGGAATCTCCCTTGTTGCACTATGACCTTGGTCAGGATCACTGTGTTCTCTTGTCTGACGGACAGCATTTTGAAAATCACTGCATTATGTTATGTGGTTTTCGGGGCAGGAGTGTTGTTTCAGGAATGATAGCTCAGTCCTGTTACACCATCTTGGCTGGAAGTACAAGTGCCTCTAGATAGTTCTATTAAGTAGGACCCAAACAGCAAATTTTAAAGAAAAGAATACTCTTTATATTCCTTGTTCCTGCCTTTAAAAAGTTCCTGGGAGGAACTAGAGCACTGGTAAATTTTATTCCTCTTTCTGGGAGAGTAGTGATGCTATCCTGACGAGATCACAATCCTTCCTGGTAGGGGCTCTTCATCAAACTTTCAGGGTGTACCTCACACTGACAATTGCTTTCCCCACCACTTTCATTCAAATCCCCTTGCTGGTTGGTTCAAGAGATCTAGCCCTCAAGGGTGATGGGCTAATCTGTGGGGTTTAGACTGGTTAGGTATGCTTTAAGCTGGTGCCTTAAACTTTTGGCTAATTAGCTATTAGCAAACTGTCCCACCAGAGGGCAGCCCCAATGGGTGAATTTTCCTAACCAAACTAAAGGATGGCTATGTTTAGATATGACTGACTTCCTAAACCTCTTCTACTAGAATATGGTCTGGATTCTCATGCATTACCTTTCCTGGACACTTAATTTTTGAAAAAGCTCTGGACCTTACAAAGGTCATCTTACATGTATTTGGTGGCCTTATATTTTTCTATCCATTAAAGGACACTTTGGCAGGGAACAAAAAAGTACACTAACAGCTCCTATTTCAGGAGACAAACTCTGTCAATGTTAGTTTCACAACAAACTAGATACAACGTTCAATGTCCTTTGCCAATACACTTGTGATGGTTATTAGTACATGCTTTCATTTCTATGGTCATCAACTGATTGGCTTTTTGAGACAGGGTCTGAATGTGTAGCTCAAGCTGGTTTTGAACTCCCCATGTAGCCCAAACTGGTCTTCAACTCAGCAATTCTCCTGCCTCAGCCTCCAGAGTGCTGGGATTACAGGTGTGTGCCACTATAGTCTTTTAAATTTTAATTACTATTTCCTCATGGCAGACCTATGACTAGGACTGGTGATGCATTTCTTGAGGCCCTGTCTGTAGTCAATAGAATATGAAGACTGCTTCCTGGTGGGCATGCTTTGGCAAGACTTCAAATTCACTTAGGGATAGAGAATAATAATAATTAATAATAATAAAAACAAAATAATAACAACCACCACCAACACCCCTGGGGGTTAGCTATTACAGATTGTTAGTTTCTCCTATTGTTCCTGATGGTATGATATTGTTAGGGCTATATAACTCATATTTGCTATTAGCTAAGGACTACTAAAGACTCTATGCTCACTACTTTGAGGTAAAACTTTTCCCTTCTTTTTAAATACAATACTAGATGGTTGTGGTTAGCTGTTCTGGCTGATTTCTTTTCTTACAGTTTAGTTTGATAAGAGCTGCTGCAGACACAGGAAAGCTTTGGGCAAGATAATAAAGCCTAATGGGAAGAGGGGGACCCTCTTACTAGGTCTTCAACCAGAATCTGACTTTAAATTTCTCATTGCTTTAAACAAGCTCAAGTAAAATCATGCCTTGACTGATCATTAAAAGTAGACATACATCACCATTGCACAAAACAGAAACTTGGCTAAATGCAGTTCAAGCTTTGGAAGTCTTACTTTTCACCTTTACAAAATCTGATCTTTGGGCCTGCGTTTAGCAGATTCCAGGCCAGTGTAACTAGGGCTCAGTAACATTACCTACACTGTACAGCTTACAGCAATCTAAGCTGTTTAAATAATACTTCTGCAGAAGACTGTACCTTCAGAGCCACTCAGGGCCATATAAATTAGGGGCCTTTATTCCAGCTTACTTGGTAATTTATTAACTCTACAGACTGTTTGGCTGGACCCAGAAGAGTCTATCCTGTCTCTCTTTTTTTTGGTACTGTGGATCGAACTCACGACTGCACGCTTGCAAGACAGGCGCTTATGCCCCAGAGCTAAATCCCCAGCCCCTTCTATCCTCTCTTTATAGATAATTACTTTTTCTCTCCCTTAACTCGCTCTACAATCATACTCTATTATTACTGCTACATAATAACACATGATCTTAATACATCATAATGGTATTTACTGTGCTTCCACCCAAACTGTACCCCAGGTAAGTGCTTCACAAGCAGCAAGTCTGGAATACTGAAATGGACGTTTAAATGACCAACAGAAGGGCTCAACCTATGGCTACTTCATCATTAACAACCATCTGCATCACAGAAAAAACAATCCAACTGAATTATAGCATATTATATGCTATTTTAATTTTTTTCATCAACCGTGTCTGAATAGAAAGTATGAGGTCAATTTAAAGTATGTAAACCTATTTCCAATTACTGTGCATACATATAACCTACATCAAGATTTAACTACTAAGAATCTGGGTAAGAAGAGATGATATTCTGGCTAAGGAGCTGACAGTGCTAGAGGATGAAAATAACAGCAGCTAACCTTTATTGAGTTTATACTGTCAGTCACTATGCTGTATAGTCCAGATTTAATTTATCTTAATTTTCTAGCAATGCTGGGAATGGAAGGCAGGGCCTCATGCATGCTAGGCAAATACTCTCTCTCAGTTATATCCTCAGGAATAAAACTTTAAGACCATAACTACTTATCTTATGTACGAAACTGGACTCACAAGGATTTTCTAAGCAAAGTCCGAGGCCTGCCTTTGACAACTCGCATTGCTTGCCTCAAGACAAGGAGAAACACAAGCTGATATTTAGCCCTTGTTAGGGTCCCTGGTTCTGATAAATCATAAGTATGTTGCAAATACAGTGAAGACAAGAAAGTCTGGGTGGATATGGTGGTGTATGCCTATAATCCGTCTACTTGGGAGGCTAACACAGAAGTGTTGACAGTGTGAGGCTCAATCATTTAGTGAAACTGTGTGTCAAAAGAAAAAGGGACTGGGAATGTAATTCGGTGCTCCCTGGGTTCAATCTCTAGTATCTCCAAAGAAAAAAAGAACATCAATATTCAGTGGGCACTACATGTCTGGACTGCTGTCCATTATTAAGTGATCAACATTCAGGAACAACCAGTTGATGAGTTAACTAATCATTCACTTCTTCAGATAGTACAAATAGAACAATAGGCCACACGTAGCAGTAAAACGGTCATGAATCATAACTTTCTATTACCGGCTATGTACCTGCAAGCTATGAAATGATCTTATATCTCTCTCATCTTCAGATCAGAACAGTTATAATTCACCTAAACAACTGGGTTCCAATTCTTTTTATCTAAGGGGACTGAACTCAAGATTTAAATTCTTTCTTTCTTCCTAAAGCTGGTTGCCAGAAGGCTTACTACAATTATTTGTGAACCATAGGAGTAAGATTACCAGTATCACGGTATATATTTTGAGTTTATTTTTGGCTATGTTTTGTCTCCACCCATAATTTTCTTTGGCCTCATTTTAATTCAGTTTATTGTATCACAACTTGTAAAACTTAGTAAATGACCTGAAATTCTTTTGAATAAATACAGGAAGCAAAATGAAGGCGAAAAACTTTAGTTTATTGAAAGTTATACTTGTTTATTCACTTGATTTCTGTAACAGTGCAATGGAAATACTGGAGAGACAGGCAAAATGGAAAATTTTATCTTAACATTTTAAGCCTCCCCCTCCCCAATCCAAATACAATGAAAGAAGAAATCACAAGGTAAGCCCTGTTAAGTTTGAACTTAGCTTTAAGTTAAATATGTGTCCTAAAACAGCTTACAGTATTTAAAGCTGAATATTTAAAAGTAAGAGATTGGTCACGGTAGCACATGCTTGTAATCATAAGTACTCTAGGAGGCTGGGGCATGATGATCACAAGTTTGCACATGGCTAGGCAACTTAGGAGACCCTCTCTCAAAGAAAAAACAAAAGCCAGTTTGGGATGTAGCTCAGTAAGGAGGTTCTGTGTCTGATCCTCACTACTTCAAACAAACAGAACACACAAAGTTTTTAAACATATAGAGAATGTGTTCACACATTACCACATACATAGTCATTTGCTATAATTTCAGATTTCTGTATATTTCAGCCTTCTTAAAACAGGACAGGTTATAGAATGGCAAAGAGCAGTTCAAAAGATAATAAGCAGCAAACACATTTAGAACATCATGATTTGTGAACAACAGTAAGACTTGTTTTGGTTGACATAGTCTGTTATACACATGTAGCATGATGGGTAGCACAAGCATGTAAAATATAATTCTTAAAGTCTTATTAACCCAGTAAGATTATCTCTCTACAGTAAATTTAAGTGTCTTTACCATTAAATCACAAGTAGATGCTTGTGTTAAAAACAGCAGTACTTACTCTACAAAAGTCCTACGATTCTGCATAGGCTTTAACAAGCAAAAGTGTGTCATCTAGCCAGGCTGGAGGTGAGGGGCACTGCCTGTAATCCCAGCACTCTGGAAGACTGAGACAGGAGGGTTATAGTTCGAGCCCAGCGTGGGCATCTCAGCCCAAGTGATTCAGCAAGACCCTGTCTTAAAAAATAAAAAGGCCTGGGGATATACTAAGAATGAAGGCCCTTGATTCAATCTTCAGTAACCCCCATCCACCTGAAACATATGTGTTTTCCTTTTGGATCTATTTCTAACCTGTTATTTCTTTGTTTACAACACACAACTCCTGATAGGATGGAAAATCAAGTGTCTTGCCAGTATCAAGCTATTCAAGAAATTCTCTAAATCAATCTCATATTGTAATTCCTGGGTCTATATGCTTATCACAATAGTCCTATTCCAGTGTTTTTATTTTTCTGTACAGTTTTTTGTTTCTCTTTCTGTATTTTCCTGTAGGTTTGCAAAAAGTATTCTGGGATACACTGATTATGAGTAAGAAAGACATATCTGTATGTATTTTTTCTGATCAGCTGCAAAGGAAAGAGAGAGATGAGCTTTAAAACAGCCCTAAAACTAATAGCGGAAATGTCTTCAACCTGATAAAGCGCATTTACGAAAAACAGCTTGGATCATACTTAATGGGAAGGTATACTTAATGCTTTCTCCTTAAGACTGGGAACAAGGCGAAGAAAAATGTCACTTCCTTGTTACCTCTACTGAATACTGTACCAGAAACACTAGCATGCACAATCGAGGGAAAACGGAGTAAGGCAGAAAGTAAAGGCTTTTAGATTGAAAGGAAGCAAAACTATAGATCATATGATTCTGTGTGTCCAAAGTCCTAAAGAATTCATATGCAAAAAACAAAACAAAACAAAAACCTGCCAACATTAACAAATGAATTCAGCAAAGCTACAACATACAAGGTCAATATACAAACAGTCATCATGGCTGGACATGGTGGCATTTGCCTGTGATCCTAGCTATGTAGGGAGCTGAAACAGGGTAACTAACTTCAAGTTTGAAGCCAGCCTGAGCAACGTAGCAAGACCCTGTCTCAAAAGTAAAATTCAGAGAAGCTGCAATACAGCTCTGTGCTCTGTGGGTTCAATTTCCAGTGCAAACAAAACAAAACAAAACAAAACAAAACAAAACACATGTATTAATATAGCTATAATAAAAAGACGATCAATAGCATGTGTTTAAGAAAGCCTTCAGTTGCCAATAAACTATTTAAAAAGTATAAATAGTACCTTTTATGTTATGCATATTTAATCCCCCTTTTTTTTTCCTTCCAAAGGTAGAGAAAAAAATCAGAAAAAACAACAAAAATACAAAGAAAAATCTAAGTTTAGACGGGGTCGCTGGGGATTCTTATCAAATAATTAAAGAAGAAATAACACAGTTTCACATAATCTCGTCCAGAAAACAAAAGGGAAGATGACACCAGTTTATGAGTTCAATTTAAATGTATAATTAAAGGCATCACAATTTATTTCTTGCAGAAGATGCATTACACATCAATGTGCAAAAGACAAAAGGTACTAGGGACAAGAAGTCTTGAGAATTTGAACTTGTTCCAATCTCAACTTCATTAACAACTAGTTGTGTAATTTTTTAAAAAATTTTTTGTGGGGGTAGGGGGGTACTGGGGATCAAACTCATGACCACACACTTGCCAGGCAGGCACTTATGCCACTGAGCTAACTCCCCAGCCCCTTATCTTTTTAAAATGCTAGAACAGTTGTCTGTGGCATGTGAGTCCTCATGTTTAATACCCAGTACTGCACCCTCCAAAAAGTTGCTCAAGTAGCCTTCATTTTCAAGTGTCATACACAAAATTATATAAATTATACAACCACTAACGTTCCTCTCTTAACTATAGGTAGTGGAGAGAAGGAAATCTTGCTTCTTGATTTTTCTTTCTATTCCTATGGCTTCTTGCTGGGATGAAAATTTCACCAGGATCCTGTCTCACTATTTGTAAGGTTAGCAGGGAAAATATTTGGTAATGCTACCATGCACAGTTCTAAGGTTCAACCTTATAAAATTATTTCTGTGGGTTAAGAAAAAAGTACTAGTGGCAGTTTTGCTTATTGTTCACTAGTAGCTATGCTAACACCTTTGTTAAGAAAAACAGTAAGTTTCTGTAAGGATATAATTTAATTACTTAAAAGCATTTAAGACAAAGTAAAGAATTTTACTAGTTTCTTAGGTGCACTTTTAATTTGGTTTCCCTATTTCTTCTAAAACTACTAAACACTTTCCATCTAAACTTTGATCTTGATCACTTATTTTACATAGGTATTTAGTAATTTCTTCTTATTCTTCCATTTAAATTTTTTGTTTCCTTAAAACTACAATCACTGACAAGAACCCTCTCAGTGTAATCTTCCCAATAATCAGTGCTCTCAGATGAGTTATTATTTCCAGATCAGAATTTTAAGCAATTTGTTTTTTGCATGTTTCCATTAATATGCTAATGTCATAAACAAAACCAAGAAGTGCTTAACAGCAGCAAACTAAAGAATAAACATGAGATTTATTTCATACTAACTCAAATCTGCTGGGCTGGGGATATTAGTTCAGTGGCATAAGCACCTGCCTGCCAACCTCAAGGTCCTGAGTTCAATTCCCGATACAAAAAACCAAAAATCTGCCACAGTCCTGTTTTTACAGAATAGTTTTGATGCCAACATGTTTAAAGCAATGCTGCTTCTGACTCCAACTGAAATCAGCCTCATTTTAAGAACATCTTACCTGAAACTACCGTAGACTATAAGAAGAATGGATATCAGAAATGTAGACACTTGACTGGAATCCACCAGGGAATAGGCCCTAGAGAAATAAGAAGAAAAAAATTAAACCACATGCAGCAAGTCCTCATGGGACTGACTTTACAGTCTATGTCTTTAAGGAAAAAGTATAAATTAACACTGCAGATAACAAAAGGAAACATGCTGGTTTAACATGAAAAAAATTGATCAGTTCACGACTAGTAATCCATCTTTGAGTGATATACAATGTATATTTACAAATTTCCTAATTTTAGAAGTATTAATATAGCTACTAAATTACACCTGTGATGGGAAGTCTCAATAGTTAAATTCTTACCAATTTACATTAGAATTGACTAATAGTATTTTACTGAAATATCATTTCTATTTTTATGTCTATTGATTATTTTATTTTGTTGACTCTCCAAAGCCAGCAGGTCTAAAACTAGTGTGTTGGAGATCACTAACCAGCAGCTCTGAGCAGGATTTAAAATTAACTAATTGGCTTTCTATGTTTATTTGTGAGTCCATTCTAGGCCTCGGCCCCCCGGCCTGGCGACGGGAGCTGATTCATAGTAAGTGAACCTCTATGAATCACTGGTCCTGGCTGAGGCCTATAGTGGCCTGTGAGGCCAGAGATACCTCAAAAGGCCACAGCTGAAGACACCTTGGCTCCAACACTAATTAAGTAAATAGAGACTGCAGCTGAAAGAATTTCACTCCTGAGGTCTCAATCATACCATAAATGTCATCCTGTAGGTTAGACCATTCTCTTAAATCGGCATAATTTACTACTTGGAGAAGTCTTTGAAATGACTCCCAAGGTCCTGCTCATTGCCTGCGCTTTCTTCAGTTTCCCTGCCCTTTGTTGTTAGACCTAATAAAAATGGGCAATCCAGAGAAGTCTGTGTCCGAGCCCTCAGAGTCTCAAGCTCAGCTAACGGGTTTTGACCCACCTGGAGCCCTAAAATCATACCACTTGTCTCATTTTATTTAAGTCTTTGCCGTACACTTGTTTGGGAGACTGGAGATCTAGGTCAGGACCCGATACTAGTCATTATTCTTTCCTTCATATCTGATCTTCTTAAGAAACAGTTTCATTCTTGGCACCCACTTCTCTTTATTTGCCCCATGTGACAAGACTCAATGAGTCCTACAATTTCCATACCCCTGCTCCTCTACATCTCCCAGTCCCGAAGCTCCTTTCTAGGTCTGTGACTTTTGGAGACCTTATTTTCAAGTCTACCTCTTTTTTTTCCCCTCTGCCAAACAGTTTGTTTTGTCTGACAGTCATACATGACCCAGCCTCGTAATGTAGGCTCTCTTTCCATCTACTTTCTAAGTTCATAAAAACACCACATAAATGTTTCAGAAATGTCCTAAAGTTTTCACTGCTGGTAATGATGGAGATGAACAAGGAGGAAGAAGAGCACTGCTCCTGAACTTCCCCTTTATTCTCACTGCCCACACAAAGAATTCTTACTGAAGTGCAAAAAAATAAATGCATGCATTTAAGACACACCCAAATCAGGCTAGTCAAATACACTTTAACAGAACTGAAGCCTTGGCCAAGTGATACAGAGGTCAGCTGTTGAGTTGAAATACTTTATATAGTCACTGCTAATTTTTAAAATTATTAATTTTATTAGTACACTTGTGACATCCATTCATCATAGGGAATTTGTACCTGTACATATCTTAATTCTTTTTTTCCATTTCCTTTCCTTCTCTTCAATTCTCCATCCCTCTCCATTTACAAAACTTTGTTTATACTGTTTTCCTTCCATTCTTTTTTATTTTTCTTTTATCCTTTTCTATTATCCCATTCTTTTCTTTTATTCTCTTCCTTCTTTTCTTCTCTTACTCTTCCTTGTATCCCTTCTCATTTAAACATTTTTTTCCTACTTCCCAATATCTAGCCTCCATTTTGGTTCTTAGCCCTTTGGGTTTCTCACACAAGAGAAAGAATGCAATACTTAAACATGTGTGTTCAACTTACTTCACTTAAAATTACTTTCTCAAAGTGCATCCATTTACCTAAAAATATATCAAGTGTATCCTTCTTTACGGCACAATAGTATTCCACTGTATATGAAGTCATATTTTCTCTATCCACTCATCTGTTGATGGGCATTTGGTATGTTTAATGAGATTTAGCTATTGCAAATTGTGCTGCTATAAGCATGAGTGTGCATATATTGCTGTGGTATGCTTTTAACTCTTTTGAGAAGGTATCTAGAAGAGGAATAGCTAGGTCAAATGGAATCTCTAGTTTTAGGTTTTTGTGGAATCTCCATACTGATTTCCATGGTGGTTGTACCAATATACACTCCCACCAAGAGTGGAGAAGGGTTCCTTTTTCTCCATAGCCCCTCCAGCATTTGTTTTTGGTTGATTTCTTGATGATAGCCATTCTCCTGGGATGAGAGAGAACCTCAGTGTTGCTTTATTTTTCATTTCTTGAATGACCAGTGATGTTGAGTATTTTTTCATATACTTATTTGCCATCTCTCCTTTTTTACCTGAAAAGTGTCTAGTCAGATTCCCATTTTTAGATTGGGTCTTTAAATTTGGAGGGATCATTTTTTTAGTTCTTTACATATTCTAGATTCTTTACATTCCCCCAAGCTTTTCCCTTAGTAGACAAAGGCAAAACACTACCAGAAAGTCCTCTCCTACCTATGCTATTCATGCTAAGATTTTTAGAACTATACTGGATTTTAGTAATTATAGTCAAACATCTTATTTCTAGCTACTTTACCAGCAAACACTTATAATACATACGCTGAAAAACCAGACCAAACTGAGACACAGAGTGCACTGTTCTAGAACATGTTCTATGTGTCACCCTTCCGGCTATACAATGGAAGCATTCTTTTCCGCTCAACTACCATTCCACTCCTGAACAGACCCTGCCTTAACTTACTATTTCTCAACATTCTTTGGTTGCAGGACCACTTACATTCTTAAAATGGATGGCCTCTAAGAGCTTGTGCTCATGTGAATTATAGTGATATTATACAATGGTAGAAATGTGAAGTGTTTTCATTTGCACTGGGGATGCAAATTAAAATTACGTAACAGGGTCAAAAAAATTTTTTTGAACTGAAATCTGATGTGCTTGTGCATACCTTTAATTTCAGTACTGGGCAGTTGAGACTGTGTGGAAGCCAGCCTGGGTTATCTAGAGAGATCAAGACCAGCCTGAACTAAAGAGTGAGACCTTGTCTCAAAAAGACAAAAACAAAAATAAACAAACAACTAGGGGCGACGATGCATGCCTGTAATCCCAGCTCTGGGAGGTTGAGGCAGCAGGATTGCCACAGGTCTGGGGCCAGCCTGGGCTTCACAGTGAGACCCTATCTCAACAAAAATAAAAACAAACAAACAAACAAACAAAAATAGAACACACTTTGAGAACTGCTACCTTAGACCTAATTTAACCCAAATTCTGGCTACACAAACCACTAGCACCTTCTCACATGTAATCCTCCTCAAACACACACATCACAAAACGTCAAAGATACTTGAATATTTTTGCTGTCCAAGAGTTTTAGATTCAATTATGTGTAGAAAATGATTTGTATTCCAGGCTTAAAAAGAAGTGCTACAGTTTTCTCCTTTATGGCAATACACAGAAATAGCATTGAATTTGTATTTTTATCCCCCAAAATTGTCTACCATAACATCTACAATACTATGATTCTCTTCTACATTTTCCCATATTGTAAGAGGAAAAAACAAATTTAAACCATACTGTGTCACATAATGACATTTTAGTCACTGACAACATATGTGACAGTTTAGTGACACTGCAGTCACATATGTGTAAGTATAATCTATTATGTTCATTCAGTGACAAAACTGCCCAATGGTACATTTATTAGAATGTATCTCTGCTTAACTAAGCAATGTACAATTGTATTTTAAGACTAGTAATAGCTGTCTTATCAAGTATAAATTTAACACATTATATTTAATCATTTATATGCAAGGCATAAAAAGTAAGTCATTTAAGTATGTTATGATCTAACAGAAGGACATAACATACAAGGTGGCATAATACAATGTTTTTATAGAGAAATAATGTACTGTGAAAAATGCTATGGGTTGTCACATATCAGGAGTCAGCAAATTATCACCTACTGTTATTCCAATAAACACAGCCAAGTTTGTTCTTTAGTTATCTATGGCTGCCCTAGCACTTCAACAGCTAAGCTGAGTATTGTAACAGGTTATATGGTCCACAAAAGTCAGGATGTTTATTGTATCTGGACCTCTAGAGAAAAATTTTCCAACACTGCTGCATACCATTGCGTAATGTACAAAGATACCCACCAAAGGCACTGCTAAGTGTTAAAGCACAGTCTACCCCTTCCTCCCAGGGAAAGGATGTCAGGTAAAGTTCGATGAACCTTCATGTCCTAGTGAATGGGTTCAGTTGCCTGGAAGGAGGGCTAACTTTTCTTTTCACAAAGGTGGTATTTATTTATGATCTCTGAGCTGACTTGACCAGAAGGGTCCCTTTTCTTAGTTTCCTATGTAGGGTAGCATGAGGGTTAGCAATAGTCCTCAGCATCTCAGAGTCAGGCCACAAAGACAGGGCTGACTTTCAAATACCAAAATACTATTAAATTTTCACTGGTAACAAATAGTTTATTATTCTTTAGTACTAAGTATTTTATGGAAAGAACACAGATGAAATTACCATATTTTAATAACTATACATTAACAAGATTAGTACTGTGAAAAATTATTACTTCCATGTACTGGTGACCAAGCAAATTCATATGAAAGGTCTTCAAAGCTAGAATCATTTTGTTTTCAGATGTATTTTACTACCTACAAAAGAGCACGCTGATGAAAGAGAAGAACCCATATTAAAGGTTTCTATTGGTATCCAATGCTTCAACTCTTTCCTATGAAAAACTCTGTTAAGTCCTCAGATTACAATTTCAATAATACTGAATTTTATTATGATTTCAGTATATGTCCAGCAGCATAAACTATGACCCTTGGCTATAGTATAAATATTTATAAGGCATAGGGGAAAATCAGGTAACTGGGTTTATCAGTAAACAGGTACAACAAGCTGGGATGAAGTAGTTTATTTTGCCAAGGGACTAGCTTACCAGACAAAATATATCATGTAGTTTTTGATGATATCTTTGTATCACTATCCAAAATAACTTAAGTACTTTTATCTCTTTTAAAAATGCAAAAATTTGTGTTAATATTTTTAACAGGATTAATACTTCATTAAAGGAACTATTTTTAAATGTCTTAATGCCAACTCAGAATATGTGCTCAAAAAACTTAAAACCTAGATGCTGGGTGTGGTAGCACATGCCTGTAATCCCAGCACTAGGATCACTGTGAGTTCAAGGTCAGCCTGAGCTACGTAGTGGGTTCAAAGCCAGCCTCCTGAACCACATGGGGAGACGCTGTCTCAAACAAACAAACAACAGCAACAACAAAAAACCTAGATATATGTCCCAAAAAACTGAAAGTGGGGTCTCAAACACATACTTGTATACTAATTTTCACAGGAGTGTTATTCACAACAGTTCAAACATGGAAGCCGCCCAAGTGTTCATCAATGAATGAGTGGATAAGAAAGATGTGGTATATATGTACAATTATTAACCACACTTGGAAATTTTGATACATGCTAAAATCTAGATGAATTTTGAAAACATTATGCTAGCGGAATAACTACATACAGAAGGACAAATATTTGATTTACCTTTTCCAATGTATGATTTCACTTACAAAAGAGCTAGAACAGACACATTTATAGAAATATAAAGAATGAAGGTTAACAGGGTAGGGTGAAATGGAACAGAGAGTAGCATGGAAATGGATGGTGGTAACAGTACACCAAACATAAGTAAATATACTAATGGCACTGGATTGTGCACTTACAAATGATTTAGCAAACTGAAAATTCTAAGTACTTTTTTTCAGAATAAAAAGTTTTATGAAACGTAAAAGAATTTATAACATAAAAAAGTCTGATGTAACTATTTTTAAACCTTTCAGTCAGTCAGACATGGTAGTGTATGTCTGTAATCCCAGCACTTGGGCGGCTGAAGCAGCCCAAGCAAGTGCAAGACCAGCTTGGTATACAAAATGAGTTTAAGACCTGTCTGAACTGCATAGTGAGACCCTGCCTCAAAAACGAACATGTGTGCATGCGCGCACACACACTCCAAAAAGACAAAACAAAACAAACCCACCAAAAACAACAACAACAAAAAAACCCCTCTCATTAAAAGAATATTCCCTGCCATTCAGTGCTGATAATAACTTTAGAAATGATTCTGGAAATGAGTCTAGAAAGCATCATACAATTCCAAAATCTAGACTTGAAAATCTCTGATGACTTCAAAAAAAGATGCTACAGGTTGAAGGTTATTTTCTTGGCGCTCCCCTATCCTACTGACAAAACTAGTTGTATGGATAAGTGAAAAAGAGCAAAACCAACTTAAGTTATGGTGCTCCTACTATTTCTACCAAGTTAAACCCGGAAAGTTAAAAGGAGTATCTCCTTAATTTCTGGAACAAAGAGAAATCTCCCCTCTCCTGCCATCGTGCATGCCCGTATTTAAGACAGGGTCTCACCATATCTTTCACCATGCAATAAGCTATAAAATTGGAATGAACCAAAGATCTTAATATTAAAACAGAAATATTAAATCTGCTAGAAGATAAGAGTAGGTAAAACTCTGAAGACATTGGTTAGGCAAAGACTATGAACAAAATCCCAACTGTACAGGAACTATCACAAAGAATCAACAACTAGAATCTCATCCTATTAAAAAGCTTTTGTGGGCCAGGGAGTTAGCCTGGTGGCATAAGCGCCTGCCTGGCAAGACAAGATTTATGAGTTTGATTCCCCAGTACCAAAAAAAAAAAAAAAAAAAAAAGGTTTTTGCACAGCAAGAGAAACCATCAACAGAGTAAAGAGACAACCCACAACGTGGGAGAAAATGTTTGCTAGCTGTTCCTCAGACAAAGGATTACCATCCAGAACACATAAAAAACTCAAAAACATCAATCCTCCCAGAGTTAAAGACCCAATCCAAAAATGGGCATCTGAGATGAATACATGCTTCTCAGATAAAGAAATACAAACAGCAAATAAATATGTGAAAAAATGTTCAACATCACTGGTCATTTGAGAAATGCAAATTAAAACAACACTGAGATTCCACCTCACGCCAGAAGTATTGCTAGTATCAAGAAATTAAGCAATAACAAATGCTGGAGAGGCTGTGGGAAAAAAAGGAACCTTTCTCCACTGTTGGTGGGAGTACAGACTGGCGCAAATACTGTGGAAATCAGTATGGAGATTCCTCAAACTAGAATTACAGATCCCATCTAACCCCTCTGGGTATTTTCCCCAAAGAATTAAAAACATAGTACAGTACATGTTCATAGCAGCACAATTTTTAATAGGTCTCTAAAACAACCGAAATGCTCATCAACTGAGGAATGGATAAAGAAAGATGTGGTATTTTTATACAACTGAGTACTACTCAGCCATAAAGAAGGGTAAACTAGAGACTTTTATAGGTAAATGGATGTAACTTGACACCATACTCATAAATGAAATACGACATACATGTGTAAACACTGTACTGTCTCACTAGTATGAGAAGCTGAAAGAAACAACATATGTATATGTGTATATATAAGTACATTAAAAAGTACTTAAGGTAGATATACTAATTTCCTTGAGTTCACTAAAAAGAAAGATTTGTGCGGGTATTGTTTGGACAATTGAATGCAGATGTCTTGTGCTCTGGGAGAATAATTTGGGGATGACAATGTACAATGTATGTACCACTGTTGTCCCCTGATTGATGCGTTTTGAAATCTTGTTTTAGTTTTTTTCTTTTTTTCTTCTTGAAATAGAATAAGATTAAAAAATAAATGAAAAAAAAGGTAAGATCGCACTATGTAGTCCAGGCTGGCTTTGAACTTGAAGTGATCCTCCTGCCTTAGCCTCCCAAGAGCTGGGGTTATAGGTGTGTGCCACCTTGCCTCCCTGGCAAGGGGAATTTCTGAGAGACTGAATTTCAGTAATAAATATTCATTATTTTTGAGGGTATGTCCACCTACACATCACAACAAATTCAGAACATCTAAAAATCAAACAACTACCTATATTCTTTCAGTATCTAATATCTGTCAAAAATTCCAGTGAGCTTAACTGTTGCTGGTAACTCCTTTATCCTATCTTATGATACATAACTATTTTAGAGTACTCTGCTTGGTGCTGGAATTCCATGATAAAACATTCAGCCCTGGTATCACCAAGAATTACTGAAGGGGGAGACAAGAGATATCAACAGAATAGCAGGTTAAACTATGACAGATTCAGTGTGGGAATTCAGCTTGGCAAGAGGCAGAAACCGAAGAGATGATGCACACAAACTATTTTGAAAGAACAATCAATGGGATCTAGTGACACACTGGACAAAGAATAAAGGAGGGATAGAACTCAAAATGTCTACTGGTCATGATAAACACTAATCTGACCTGCTGACAGCAGAGGACACATGACTTTGTAGCCAAATCTCAATTCAAGGACCCAATGTGTGTGCCAAGAGGCAGAAGAAAGCCATAAATGAAGGCAGAACTCTTTGGCACAGTTCTGCTCCACCTGGCCCAATGTTTACTTACTCAACAAGCTCAAAGAGCACAAGCAATTAGTAACATCCAGATACTCTACCTTCCTAATGAGGAACTGAGACACTATGCTATTTTCTGACATTTTCTCTTCTGACTTCATCTTTCAGAGCCTTGACACTAACAGGACTATGCTCTTATAGAAAAGTATTTCAATTCCACACTTTATCTTGCTTTCTTCTTTTTCTTAAATAGTTCATACACAATGGAAATTAGGAGATGCTACAAAAGAGCTGAGAAATCATTCTGAGATATAAAGAATAATTAAGCATGAAGTACATGTAAAGGGTAAATAGGTGATGAGGTCCAAGAAAGGTGCCCAAGATAGTATGACTGCGACAGTGTTTGCAACAGAATGAAGACATAGCTTGTATAGCCCCAAAGATCTATGCTTCTGTTACCCAATACCTCTTAACAATACCTCTTAACATTAAGTGGAATAGCAGGAGGTTGAGAATATACCATTTGACTTAAGAAAAGTTACAGATGATTTTTTCTTTTTTTGCTCTTTTTGAGAAAGGGTCTCACAATGTAATTCAGGCTGGCCTTGAACTCACTTTGTAGCTCAGGTCAGGCTTGAACTCAGGGCAATCCTCCTGCCTCAGCCTCCTGAGTGCTGGGATTACAGGAGTGCACCACCATGCTTGGCTGTAGGTGACTGTTTTAATAGCAGTTTCAACAGAATTGTGAGTAAAGAGAAACTGGAAGGAGGGCATTTGTATCATTTCCTGAGGAAGTGTAGCACTAGAGAATACGAATGAAACTGAGTAGCAATGTGAAAGGCCAAGAGAGATTTTGATTGATTCACTGATGAAATGGAAGACCTATGCCACTCTGAAGACAAATGTCTGACAACCAGAGAAGGACTAGGCAAAATTCAAGAGGATTTTGAAAATATCTTCTCTACTGAGATCAGAAGAGTTACATACACACACACACACACACACACACACACACACACACACACAATAATGGACTGAAAAAGAAATGCAGTTTTATGAAAGCAAGCATGTCAGAAAGCCATATTTATCTCTCCATAAAATAAGATATGGGGTTATTCAGTGTGAAGTCAAAAAGCTACAACAGGTTCAAAGGAAAGGAAAGGTTCACAAGTACACCAAGATGAAATTTTCTTAAATTTAAGCATTGTTTTCTTAAATTTAAGGATTAGTTTTATAAAATGATCACCTACTTTTAGACATATTTCCCTTCAATAATAATGAATATCTACATACTGTGGATATCAGTCAAGTAAAGGTGCTAAAGAAAGACCTTAAGGCAAGGTGAATTGTGGAAAGTGTCCCAGAAGATTGGTAGGGAAAATGACATTTAAATCCAGTACTGAAAATAATTTGCTGTTTTCCAACAGACAAATCAAATCAAAGTCAGGTTCCATGCCTTATTTTTCTTCCACAGTCCCAAGTTTTACATAATGACTATAAATGAGGTAAGGCTGCTTGTAATGGAGTGGTAGGGGAAGCATCCTTAACCCCTTTGGCGGTTAACTCTTCTGTATTTTCCACTGGAACAGAAATTTCCATAAGGATAGAGTCCCCTCCCCCATCCTGATTCACTTCCACCTGTATAATTACTCTAATGCTAATATTGTTTCCCCTTCACTTATTGGACCAGTTTTATGTGCATTAAGTACTACTACGGAGTATATCCATACTTAGTACAACAGATAGATACCAAGGCTGACCATGGATGAAGGCCTGTAACAGAAAAACACAGATAGCTGGGGAAGGTGGCACATGAGTATAATCCTAGCACTCAGGAGGCTGAGGCAGGAGGATTACCACAAATTCTAGGCCAGCCTAGGCTACATAGTGAGTTCAAGGTCAGTATGAACTACAAAGTGAGACCTTGTCTCAAAAACCAAACAAACATAAAACCAAACACCACGAAAAAGGAGAAAAATACAGATAATTTATGACTTATAACTAAACTGGATAACCTGTTAACCAGTTCCAATCAGTAGTAAAGATAAGGTTTCCAAATAACATACTTTAAAAAAATCATACCTTTTAGGGCTCTGAAAGTTTTCACATTATCTCTTATTGTATGTATTAAAGATAAGCTTTATAATAAATCCAAGACCAAGGATGCTGAGACTGACCTCAGCATTTGGGTAACAGTGAAGCCAACATTCCTCAGTCCAATGTAAAAGGCAATCTGTAATGCAGCAGTCATATAATAAAGTGCCCCAGCCTCCACGAGGACAGGTTTGTTGAGGAAAGGTTTGTTGCCATTTACCCTATTATAAATTCATGTTTACAGTAAATTCATCTTTGAACTGCAAAATTTTTCTTGACCCCATCTACTCTTATTTTAAAAGGAGGCCAACTTCTACCCTTGAGTTTCCATAACACAACCCTTTAAAATGCAGTATCTATTTTAACTCGCCTGTATTATATGGCGGTGACCCAGGGAGAACAGATATGGTAAGAAAAAACTTAAACAATGTGAATCACAGTTGGGTGACAATAGACAAATAGTCCACAGACTTCATTTATCAATTAAAAAAAAAATTCTTAGTATTCCTAAAGCAGGTTCTATGGGATAAAAGTTTTTTAAGCAATTTAATTAATTTACCTGACTAAAAGCAGTGGTGGATGGTTGGTTTAGTAAATATTAAACTAACCACAATTAGCTTGATGACTGGACTTTTTGTGTATTTAATGCAGCTCATAATATATTTTCCCACAAAACTTATATTCGTTCTCCCTTATTTTATTCTCAAGAGCATCCATAGATTTTGTATTCCGTAAGATATATTTTGGGAAGAATCTGCTCCAAAATACTTTTTTCAATATAAGGCCAGTTAAAAACCTTGTAATTGAATCAATTCATAAATTACATACAAATTTATGATGTGTCATACGAAACTTGAATTTTATTATTCCTCATTACTACCCAGTGAGATAGGTAATTTTTATTATCTCTAATTCATACACAACAGATGAACAGGAAGTTGAAACCTATTCTGTGTTACAAAGTTATTAAGTGACAAAGTCTGTATTCAAATCCTAGAACTAAAGTACTGTGTGCTAAATGTCTCTAAAGAGCAAACACTTGTCTGAAGAGAACTCTTCTGTTCTTGGCAATAACAAGAATAATTAATACCTTTGTTCTTAAGAGGTATAATCAAAAGATCAATTACTCAGGTGTTTAGCTGGTGTTAAGCTACTTTTGCTCTTTAAAAAGATTCAAATCAAATAAGCACCTGCTGTCTAGGGCTGCAGGAAAGGAAAATATTTCAAATATGCTGTTAGAAACTAAACAGGAATGAGCAGCTCTGGAGTGATCTTCTATATTGATTTTCTAATCTTGACAAAAAATGAGGCATTCATAAAACAATGTCAAAATTTAAAATCACACCAGGAAAAACTTTTTGGTTGGTAGCTAAATAAAGGCTTTTTGATTCTACTAGATTTCTGTCAAACCTAAGAACGATTCTGAGGAAACTTGACTTTGCAGAGTCAAATTTGTGGGTAGAGTTTAAATTACAGTCTTTGTTTTGTTTTTTGAGGGGGACAGAGTCTCACTATGTAGTTCAGGCTGGCCTTAAATCAGGGCAATCCTCCTGCCTCGGCCTTCCAAATGCTGGGATTATAGGTGTCCATCACCACATCCAGCCAAATTATGCTATTTTAAAAGTTAAGGTTACATAATTTGCAAACTTTTTTTTAATGCAAGGGTGCTACAACACCCAAACAAATGTTATCTGGCCTCCCCATGTAATAAATATGACATTTTAAAAAGTTGGCAATTGTTTAAAAAGTATCTTAATACAAATTTGCATTTTTTTGGTACCAAGAATCGAACTCAGGACCTCAAGCTTGCCAGGCAGGTGCACGGCCACTAAGCTATATCCCTGTCTTAAAAAGTATCTAAATAACCAAACAAAACCCTACCTTGAAAGACCTATGTGACCAAGAAATAAAACTGCTGCTATAATAAGAGTAACAATAAGCCAATACTTTTGGGGCTCTTCCTGTGTATTAGATAATGTATAGGCTGTTTATATTTTGTCATAGTTACACCCCTATGAGTAAGGTATTTTTACTATCAGCTTGAGAGATACAGGTTCTGAGGCAGAGAGAGATTTCTGAGGTAAAGAAAGACCAACAAATTTGCTTAAGGACATACAGCTTGAGGAAGAAATAGTATTCTGGCTTAGAGGTCATGTTTTAAAACCATTTCACAATAATTCCTCTCAACCTTTACTTTGTCAATTTCAGCCCAGTTCATTTTTTTTTATTTTTTTATTTTAAAAGGGTGTAAAATTAAACACAACAAAACAGAACAGAATGGGCCATAAGAAAGCATAAATTTCAAAGCTAGACAACCCAGGATCTTCACTATCTGTCATATTGTCTCCCATTCTCCTCCAAACGGTTGTCCATATCTTTGCATATGGGGAGCTCATACTAAATAACATAGCCAATCTTTTCACAAGA
>PVJX010019541.1:0-34910 GCA_004027295.1 Dolichotis patagonum | reverse complement strand
GAATCTGTGGAAATATAAATTTAAAGCAAATATAGCTTGAAAATGAGTTATAGCCACTAAAAACAAGATTTTTAAAGAACATATTAAAATTTTACATATCAAAATTTAAAAAGGATCTCAGTTTAGAAATTAACTTTAAAAACCTGCTATGCCTTTAGAAAAATAAGTTTTTAGTTCACAATCCAATGAGTGGCTGGATATACCAGTAACACAGATAATGACTGAAAGAAAATCAGCATTCTCAAACATACACAGAAACTCTCAGAGTCTTTGCGACGCTTATGGATACCTCCATATGTACACGAGTATGCATACACCAAAGAATTTGGAGGACATTATATTGTACACAAAACCACTGCTAGGGAGAAATGAGTCTACATATTGGAAGTGCAAAAAAGAATCAAGGAAGAAAAGTAGATGGCAGGAAATCCCTGCTACAACACCAACAGGTGCTTGCCAAGACACTGCTATGGCTTCCCCAGAGGCACATCTCCCAGACCAGGTGACTTGCAAGCACTGCCAATCAGAAACCCACCAGGGACAATACTAAATTTTCTCTAAAGATAACTGGAGTTGCAGAGTAAGTCCTATCACCAAATAACCACCAAAACAACAAAACCCATCAAGGAGGTTCTAAAAGATTTATTCTGCCTGTAATATTGAGGAACAATAATATAAATAACAAACATTCATCACAAATGTGGAGGTCAGCAAAATACATATATAAATAAACAAGCTAAAACGACCATGTGAAAGTGGAAAAGGACAGCTTGTTAATTAGTTTCAAGGATGTAAATTTTGTGAGTACAAATCAGAATTATTTATGACATGTAGACAAAAGAGGAAAACTGCATCAAATCAATGGGTAATAACGAGGCAAACAAACCACTCATGGAGTGTTCGGTGACATTCTCTGAGGCTTCTGTTAGCAGATTATCTGGCATTCTAGCCCCGAATTCCTGTCCTTAGCAGCTGATCACTGTAAAGCAGCGTCAGATAAAAGCAAGTACACAAAAAATTTAGTTAGGCAGTAGCTTTAGAAAGCGCACACACACACACACACACACACACACACACACACACACACAAGCAAAATACAGCTCTACCTCAATGCGGGAAGCTTTCAAGCTTTCAAGGGGCCCCAGGAAGCCGGTTGAAGATCTCACTAGGAATCACCACTGCAATGCCTTTGAACTTAAAACCAGTGTAGTGTATGTGTTTCAGAAGGAGAAACAGATGAGACAGAGACAGAGATAAAAAAAAAAAAAGGAATGACAAATTATATGCTATGTCTGGGAGCATGTATCGAGAGAAAATAATTTGTGAACTGATCAGATATTGTATAATCGTGATTTCCAAAAAGGATAATCTTCTGTGGTACTAGAAGAAAAGTGTGTGGTGGTCCCAGCCCTCCTGAGGCGGAAGATCTCAGTGAGTTCAAGACCAGCCTGAAACAACAACAACAACAAAATGGTTAAAGGATCTCTTAGTAATTAAAAATATAACTGGGTTTTAGGGCACATGCCTGTAATTCCAGCACTTGGGAGGCTGAGACAAGAGGATCACTGGGAGTTCAAGGACAGCCAGGACTACAAAGTAAGTGAGAACCTGTCTCAAAAAGCAAAACAACAAGAAAACACTAAAAATGTAAAAGTGACACCTAAAAACATACTTTTTGTGTCTTTAAAATGCACATGCTGAATTTATAAAGTAATAATTATAGATACTTTAAAAACAGTAAGCAAATATTAAGATGAATACTCATGTCTTTTTTAATTTTTAGGTACTCATGGTCAAAACCTAGCTAGTCTTTGTCTACAAACAATCACTCAAAGAAATCTGACTTCATTGGGTCAGTAATTCTATAATTCAGCTTATTATTATTATTTTATTTCTATTTTCACAAAGCAATGTAGTTAATTATTGAAAACTAATAAATTGCTAAGAAACGTAAAAGAAAAGAAACATCGACAATTTTTTCTCTGAAAGTATTTTGGAGTTGATCACCTATTCTTAGTCTAAGTATATATACATTATTTTACATGAATGTAGATACGTGTATATATATAAACATAACTTTTCAAAATTAGTATTAACTATAATGATAGATTTATAACCTTTTTTCAATTTATGATATATAATGAATATATTATTTTTTAATGGAATTAAAATTGCCTGAACACAATAAATTTGCATATAAATTATATACTCTAATTTAACTATCTCATATAGTTGAATAGTTACTTTGGAAATAACTATTTAAACAATACCTATGAACCTCTGAATAGCTTCTCAGCCCTCGTGATTTTAAAGTGATTCAAAAGGATACTTTTAAAAAGTGGAATTGTGACAAAACTATGCAAAATTAAAGTATTTCACGTGTACTATAAAGTTGCTGTTCAGAAAAATAGTACAAATGTGTGTGCCCCTAAGTAGTTTAGCCGAGTCTGCTGACACTCATCAGCACTACTCAGCAACGTCAAAGTTACAGTTATGTAATTTAATTCTTAACCTGTAGGCAAACTGGTGAAAACCCTCTGGCAACTTACACAGCACTGTGGTCTCAATACTAGAAATCACAGTAGACTGACTCAGAAAAGTACCTTCAGACCAGCCATGGTGGGCTTTAGATGCTAAGCACAGGACCCTAGATTTTACCCTGCAGGCCAGTGTTCTCAAGATAGTGCTATCCTCCCAGGGAGCATCTTAGAAACCTGGGCGCATGTTTTCAGTTTCACTTTCATTGTTTGCAGAGGCTACTGGGATACTGGGTGGAGACCAGAGAAGCCAGATGCCCTGTGTGTATGGTTCATTACTGAGCAGGGAGAATTACCCCATGGCCTGTCCAACTTTCAGTCTATGGGAAATGTGTAAGGGGAAAACCCTGATTATAATAATTCAAGCCCAAAACTTCACTCCGTTTTGCATGGAATGCCAAATACCATGTGTCTGTTCCAACAAAGAAAATTTTCTACTAACACGTCAAGCAAAGGAAAAATGCTTTCTTTGGAACTCTATCAAGAATTATGTACCATTTTTCAAATTCTAATCACTAATACTGCACCATTCTTATTTGGACCACCAACATGATCTATTTACAAGAGTCTGTATTTGTATATGATTCATGGCATCACCAGAATGTGCAAGAATCTCATCATTTCTGTATGTCTTCTAATACTATCACGGCCAACCACTGATATAATGAAACGTATTTAAAAACTAAATTTTTTTTCATATTATATATAAGGTATTATTTGGCTTTACAAAATTATGTGCATAGGAAGGTCATCTTTTCTATTGGTTTCATTTCAGAAGAGTAAAAGGAACGTTATGAGGATTTATCATAAATAGTGGTCACTGGATTGGACAGGCTGGAAACTGCTGCTGCTAAGAGTGGGAAGGAATTCAGAGCCTTTCAGCAGGGCAGCAAAGATAAAGCAGAGCCAGAGGTAGAGGTGTGCAGGAATAAAGAACATAGAATGGAAAAGGGAAAGGCAGGAGGCAAAGAGACCCAAAAAGAAACAAAGACAGGCCAGGCAGGGATGTAATGAAGACCCAGGATGCCAAAATGCTCAAAAGAATCACAGAGAAGGGAATTTATGGAGGACATTCTAAAAACAGAAGTCACTGGAACTCAGTGATTAAATATTGTGTCGCAGAGTAACTGCCACAGTAGTATTGGACTGCTGAGTGGCTGTGTTCTCAAAAACAGTCACACACACACACACACACACACACTTATAAACACACACACACACATTTACACACACTGCCACTCCAATTCTTTACCAAATAATCCCTTTTCCCTTCTGCTGCCAAAGAGAAGACTTAATCTCACCACTGATTCTGAGATCTGACACCTCAACCTGACACTAGTCTGAATCAGAGGGCGAAGTCTTACTCCATTTATTTATTTGTTTGTGATTCTCCATGCAAGATAAATCCCAAAATAAATTTCAAATGTGCATTAAGTACATTCCAGGCTATAAATCACATACTTGTATCCTTGTATTCTCATACTACAGTAAGCACAAAACCACATAAATTAAATATTTATATATGCATATACCTTGCTTCCCCTTTACCAAATTCATGCACACATAGACACACACACACACATACACACACACAGGAAATTAAGCACCAGAAGACCAGAAATAATTTTCACGAGACATACATTTATACTTACCAGAAGCAGTCATAATTAAAATGGTGTGATATTAGACCAGCTCTAAGTGGCACAAAAGTATTTCCAGAATGAAAGGATGGGCAGTAATGGTAGCAAGCACAGGAGAATAAATGTGGGCAGATGTTGAGGATAAAAGAAGATGCCCCAATCATTGCCCAATTTCCACTTAAGATAAAAACTGTGCAGTATCTTGAATTCAATCATTTTAGTTTATATATCCATTCTCAATTTTAAATTTCTATGAATGGGAAGTGAAGAGTTAAAAAAATTCCTATAAATATAATGAAACTACCTACTTATCCTGATTCCTTTCTGTGAAACAGTACTGAGTCAGTAAAAAACAAAATCAAATTGTTTGCTACTTTTTTTTTCAATAACCAAAAAGGAATTTCTAGCTCAGTGAGAAAGACAGCAACCACATCTTCTCCAACTTGAAACAGCTTCTCTTCCCACCCCAAGAAATGTCACCCTCACCCATCAAAGTGGAGAATGTGCCTGGAAACCATACCATTAAAACCTCCCACTGTCTAGTTCCCGCTTTTTCTTCATCAGTCACTTACCATCTGAAATATATTCTTAAGCATTTTCCTATTTGCACTGTGAGAAAAAAACGCAAGCTGAATCCCAAGGATTATGTTAACTGCCTGAGATGGCTAACGAAGGGCTTTTCTAGGTCAGGGCACAGATAAAATAACTCATCTCTACCCATTTTTGCTACTTGATCTCAGGTTTGACAAGAAGTACAATATTTACATATTAGTCATTTAAGACACAGAAAATAACCTGAAGCTAAAAGCACATGCCTTGGGGTGAAGCTCCAGGTAGCGCCAGTTTCAGGGAAACACATGCTCTCTTCCTTCCTCCTGATTAGGTTTCTGCAAAAATCTGAAGCTCTTTGCCTGGAGAGCTGAGTCCTCACAAGCTTCCCTTTTCACTTGCAGTCTCATCCCGTGTCTCAGCCCATCACTGCTCCTTTACGGCCCTGTGGTCTCTGATTGATGTCTTACCCTCTTGAGCTCATCCTGCCATGATTTCCCTTGGAATCTGTGCCCTCACAACTGTTCCCTGCCTGACCTGTACTTATCATGAAAGACTGAGGTCTGGGGTCACCTATTTTCTCTCCACTTTCACTGAAAACACAGTTTATCTCCACTTACCTGTGATCATCTCTTACTAACTGTCTCCCTACACATAAGCTTCTGAAGGACAGAGACCAAGTTTTTTGATATGTTTATCTCCAGGGCATAACTCAGTAAATGCTTGTTACTTTTCTTACTGTTTTTCAAAGGGCAAGGGCATGGAGTTCACTGTGCTCATTTTGGGAGTCCTAAGAAATTGCTTAAATTTAAAGGCAGCAACCCATCCTCAATGTTCATGCTACGGGTTATGGGCACATAATCCACAAGAGGGATTTCTTATATTCACTTTCAATACACATGTTCATACACCAGGCCCAAGGGGAAAGGCAGTGTTGACTAACACATTTCATTCAGTGATCAGTTGAAGCCCACCCCTGGCATCTCTTTTCCTTTGTATGAAAGATGCAGGCCTTTGTGCGGGAAGAGGACAGAACGCCGCAGGCTTAGAAAGGTTATCAGATCTAAATGTTTAACACTATGAGTTCAAAGAGATGCTCTAGCATAGCTCAAAGCATTCACCCTTCACCACACAAATTTAATCTGTGTCCTCGTACAAGATCACATTTTCTGCAGTTCACTAGGAATCAGAACTCCTAATAAGTTCTATGATTATCTTGCAAGCAGTGCATCGGCCTTGAGTTTTTGTGTATGTATTTTGTGTACTGTTTTGTTAGATGTGAACAATGTTTACAACTGTTGGGCACATCTTTATTTTCTAATATGGTAGTAGCCATCTCTCTAGATCTTCCAGAGTCCTCACAAGTACAGAATTATTTATAGGACCAATAGTCAAAGAGGTATCGAGTTCATGCATCACAAATCACAGTACAGTTTACTTATTACTTACCAAATTAAGTTTTTCCCAGAACTCCGGTCCTTCTTCCATCTCTCTGAGGCTTGGTGGAATGTACCAAAAGCAAATATTGGCATATTCAGGCTACAAATTAAGAGAATGTGAAAGTTGTTTTGTTATCCTAGGATTTATCTTTGAATGCTATTAAGCAAATATGTCTTAAACTCTTTAACTAGTCTTTTAAAGACTTATCAAAATTGTATTGATTAGATATCCACAGCTTTCTGGAAATTTTTTTTCTCCATTGTTTGCACCTGGAAGATTCTCTTCCCTCTGGATAAAAGATGAGCCTAGATGAGGATACAAAAGGCTGAGGATGACTTAAGCTAGTGCTGACCGTTGGTTAAGGTCAGATATACATACACCCAGTGATATGCTGGTTTCTCCTTCTTCGACCCTGATGCTTAAGATAGTTCTTCCACTAATTATTTTGCTTTAGTCAGCCAAAATTGGCATCTTTTCCCAGGTCCACCTGACATGGTTCTACAAGGAGGAATGCCAGCCAGGCAACTTGTCTCCCAGGAGGCCTCTGGAGTCCCAGTGGGCGGCCTGCAGCTAATGTGATGCTGAGGTAGCTTTCCTCAGCACTCCAAAGGTGGATTTTAGGAAATCTTAGCAATGTGACCACTCAGTGAGCTTCTCTGCCATGCTGGGAGCCATGTCACACTCTCTTCAAAGAGGTGTGCATATCAGCCAGAGGAAGGGGTCACTATCTCAGTTCTGGTATTTCTGCTCTCTGTGCCAGCTCTTCCTGTATACTGGGTGTTTAGACTTCTCTTTCTTGCCTATCAGGAAATGCTGCAGGACTCTAATTACTTATATACAAATTGATAAGATGGAGATCATTTTTTTTTTTTTGATACCAGGGATTGAACTCATGACCTTGCACTTGCTAGGTAGGTGCTTAGGCCACTGAGCTAAATCCCCAGCTATCAATTTCTTAAATTTAAGCATTTACTATAGTTTTTTTTATCATACCTCTTATCTCTCTCATTTCAAATTACTAGGAAAATTAAAGAGCCTTTCTTTCCTGCTGAATTTACCCTGACTAATATATCATCAAATTTTACATTCATTTTCACTTAGATGAGAATATTACAAGACTCCCAACAGCTATATCTGTTATGATAGACTCTGTATTCTGCAAGTTAGGACCTAGACTTTTTATTTCCTTTAATAAGTTTGTTTACATATTTTTGGTACTGACATATCCCTGTGATTCTTTTTGCCCAAACATGTTCCTTAGAATGGTGTCGCTTCTGTACTTAATGACTTCTGAAATTTTGTGAAGCTCTTCTGCATTTTATTTTGTAAGAGAGAGTTTGATGGTCCATTTGGCAGAATACCTTCATTTTAGCCATTCCAAATTATTAAAAGTTGAAAAATGTTTCTGAATGTTCACAAAGAACATAGTTGAATTTCTTCTGCTATTTCTGTTCTGTAGCTTGTACAATATACAGTGACTTGCTTAAAAGAGACTTCAAAACATTAATGTGTATTCTCAGAAAAGAACCATCTGCATGACATTTAATTTTAATCCCCTTCATAAATAAAAGTGTGACCTCTTAAATGGCTTAGGAACATACTTAGTGTGTGTTCTTGAAGACCATAAAACTGAGAAGGCGCCAAAGGGGATACAATGTGGAGAGAAGCGTACAAAATGTGTGCAGCAAAAATGTGTGCAGCAAAATAATCTTATTTTATCTTTAAGGAAAAGATGAATACATTTTATCTTCATCTTAAACTAGAATAAAATATGTTCCAAGGTGACTAGTTATCAATCCCAGGAAGAATTATTCAATAAATGATACATGCTCACTTGGAAAATAAATTGGTGGTCACGAAGAGATAAAAGTTTAATTCTACAAAACTGGGTCATATTTTAAAAAGTCATTCCCTTTGCTTGTGATGTTACTAGATCAGAATAATAGTAATAAAAATTAAAGCTAGCACTATGCATTTTAATAAGTATAAATGCAGACTCTAGCATATAGCTTCAAATAATCAATTATGCAAATATAGAATGAAGGAAAAGCTGGTATGGCAGATTTTAATTGACTTTGAGTCCCAAGGTATTAATATGAGATTGGACTACTGGAAAATTCCAAAGGAAACACCAGGTAACATAAAAAACCCAGAGTTTAGGAACACAAAAACATAAGTTTGAATTCCAAACTCTCCAAGGCTTTACTGGGACGAGTGTCAAATTTTCTAGGATTCAGATACCTAACTCATAATATGGAAATGGAAAAAGATTTTCTACACCACAGTGTGGATAGATGGGCAAAAATACAGATTATTCCAGCATATAGTACCTTATGTGGCATATAGCAGACATTTTACTACATTAATGATTATTACTTGGGGTTGTTACTAGTAGAAACAGATATCATTTTCAAGGGGATGAATAACCTCATTAAAATCTATACTAGTTGAGACACACTGCGGTGTTAATTTCTTTATATTGCATTTGAAGGGAACAATAAAATTTGTAGCATATTCAAAGAGACCAATCAAACTGTTCAATCAAATATAGATATTGGATTGAGCATTTGGAAGAGCAAATGTAACGCAGTTAAGCTGCAATGGAATAGTCATTATAAAAGTAGAAATTTCTCATAATCAAAGAAATATTTTTAGCAAAGGAATAGCACACATGTAGAAACCAGTAAACTCAGGGGAGTGGCAAACAGCTGAAATGAGTAGAGGAATGGAGTTAGTGTGAGAGGTGAATCTGGAAATGGAGGTGGAGTCATTTCAGGGAGGCTCCCTAATATGTCATATTCAGGAGTTTGGTCTTGATCTAAGAGGTACAGTAGTGTCACTGCTGAGTTTTACCCTAGGGAACACACTTCATTTTGAAAAATCCACTCAAGCTGCAGTCTGAAGACAGCCTGGAGAAATCTAAGATTGCAAGTGGCAGACAGGTTAGGAGACGCTATCAGAGGAATGATGGCACCCTGAACCAAGATAGTGGTTTGGGGAATGGAGAAGACTAAGTATCCAAGATACATAAGTGGAAACTAAAAGGAGGCAGTGAAAAATTGTGTCAAGAGGTTTGCTTGGAAAGATCACAGTTCTAGTGGCCAAAAGTAGAGTGTAGCATTTAGTCAAGAAAATGGCTGTACTTCACCTTATAAATGCCAAAATAGAGGTGCCTACGGAGACTAGGTGAAAATTTCAGGACCTAATCTTATATGAAGAGAGAGAATTTAGGAGGCAAGTCAGGGATGGAGATAGATATTGAAACTATGTGTAGCAAAGCTCAAGGTATGGATAAAAGCATTGCAGGAAGATTCTGTGTGTAGAATAAAGGACAATAGGGGAGGTGAATATTTAAGTGGGTCTCCACATAAAGAGAGTTCACATAGAGACTGAGAAGAAAATGTCAAATGAAAAGAAGAGAAAATGGGAAAGAAGGTAAAAAAAATCGAGACAGAAGGAAACTCTTCATGGAATGACTCTACCTCCTTTCTAGCTCTACCACTTTTCATGAAACTCTGCCCTCTATTCATTCCAACTCTTTGCCAGCCTTCTGAATACACTGGCTCCCCTGTATTGACTATTATTTTTGCTAAAATACTGTGATAGAATTTGAAGGATGGAGTGCTTAACAAAGAAAAATGCAACAAAAGTACAAGGAGAAGATTAAACACTGTGTGTTGCTGTGCAAGATAAATCACATCATGCTGGGTACACATTAGTAAGGTTGAATAACTACTAGAATATAAATAATCAGAGCTACCTGGGAGCGGGATGAGCTAGTGACCTCTCTGCAGCATGAAATACTCAAGTAAAGGCTGACATCTGTTACAGGTTCTGTCAAGAAAGTTCTCCTGCAATGGACCGTTGGTCAACTAGGTGTCCTTAAAAAGCCTTTATTATGCTGAAATATATGAGACCTAATTAACTCTTCCTCATGTAGACACCAGGAAGAGCAAAACAGAAAGCTGAATAATTAGGACCTTTCCAAGACATCAAAATGAAATATGTGAATGACAGCAGGACAATGAATATGCCTCTAGGAAAGCATCTATTTGATTTGAGATCCAATGCAGAGAAAAACAGTTACGATTTTCAGAAGAGTATGAATAATGCAGAATTTATTTGAAATGATAACTCTCAATCATCTTCAAAGAGATATGCACTCTTTTCACTGTTTTGAGGAAAGATATTCAAGCACTGGATGACCTGTTTTGTTATGCTTATGTACTATTTTCAATGTCCCACTTACTGGTCTCATTGCTATCTGCTTAACAAGTCCTCATTTTTGTGCACTTCTCCGCTTCCTGCACTACCTTAACACTTACATGTGAAATGCAAAGTCTGATTCTACTTTATTTTTTTTTAAATAAAATTAAGGGAAAAGCAAATAGATTGCACACAAAAAAAACTTATAGCAAAGGCTTGGGGTATAGTTCAGTGCTGGGCATGTGTAAGACCATGGAGTTGATCTTAGCCCCCAAAACACAGAGAAAAATAAAAGCAACTGAGAAAATCCATTTAGCAGAAGTTTTGAAAGTTAATTTAGGAAGTCACCCTTACTGCCCAAGGACCAGCTTGCTCATATAGAAAACATGTCTAGGGCCACAAAGCTGCCTGAGGAGTAAAATTCACCACCTGTGAACCAAGTGTTCTCCAAGCTACTTTTACAGTTAATCTGTAAAAAGCAGTATCCCAACAGTCTAAATGCTGGGTTTGCTTGCGAGGGATCTTCAGCCTCTCTGAACCTCAGCTAGTGTCACTACCCTTTATGTTCACACCACTGACCTATTGAAGAAGTTAGGTCACCTGTCTAGTACAGTGTCTCACATTCTGAATTTTTCTTTTTGCTTCTTTGAAGAGTTATTAAAAGTCATTTAAATATCAGCTTTGTGAGCTTCTTCATCTCTGAGTTTGAGTAAGTTTGGAACTTTAGGACCGTCTCATCTGATACCACCTTTGTAGACAGTGGTATAAGCCATGTTCGGGATTCTCTGAGCTGCATTTTTCAAGCTCGTTGAGGACTCTCCCTATGCGCCACCTGAACTACTGCAACAGTCTCCCAGTTTACCTCACTTATTGTTCTTGTCTTCCCTTTACTACTGCATTTCTCCCTTCGCATGACATCCAACATGATCCTTTGAGATCAGAGTCATACTCCTTTCTCTTAAAACCTCTCCAATGCCTGCGCTTAGAACAAAACTCAAAGGCCTTAACTTGAGCTACCTGGAACATCTAATCTGCTCTCTTCCCACTTCTCCAACCCCAGCATCTTCTGTACTCTTCAAGCACAGGGAACTCTTCCACTTTAAGCCCTTGGGACTGTTTACTGATTCTATCTAGGATGATGCTTATCATCATTCAAGTCTCAGATCAAAAATAAGCTTAAAAGCCCCTATTCTCACTATCCAAACTGGACACACCATTTTGCCTGCACTCCACTTCAGAATCTCATTCTATTTAATTCTATCATGGAATTTGCCACATTGATAAGTGTTTTCCTGTGTACTACACTATCTCTCATGAGCCTACTTGTTTTCTTAAGACATCTCACTACCCATTTCCTTGGTACAGTTTGCTTGTTACTATCTTTCACTTACCATTTGTAAGCACCTGAAAGGAGAGCTCTGTCCTATCTTGTACCTCCAGTGCCTGCCACACAGTAATTGTTGAATATATCTTGCTGGATAAAGGGTTATTAAAAATTATCTAGGCTTATTACATTCAGCAATGTTCCTAAATTTCCATCTTTAGGTGATCTTGTATTTGTTTAAGAACTGCTGTAAATTATATGCTATATAAAGATCTAAGCCACATACTTTCTATTTCTTAAAAATCAGAAATAAGTAATATCCTGTAGTTCCTATTGATGTATTTTAGAAAAAATTTTCATTGCAACCATCTTATATCTTATAGGTAGCAAACAATCTAATAAGACCAACAACAAAATGGTTATTTCCCCATTGCTTTAAAGCTAATATGCCCTTATTATTTTATAACAAGAGAAAAGTGTATGTTTTATTGTGCATTCCCCTAATTGATTTTTCAGATGCAGCCAACACCATAGCACAGTTGAATTTCTGTAGTATAATCATTATGCAATTTATACATCAAGAGAGAGGTCATAATTTATTCATCATTATCTGTAGTAATTATTATTGAGCATTTTAATTTTCAATATATAAAGGCAAGTGTATTCCCTGTGAATTCAACAAATGAAAAATTCCTCCTAACAGAATAAATTAGCATAATGGACTGTATGAATTAAGATAATGACTTAGCTTAATTCATAGTCTGCAACAGAAAAAGCAATGAAATATAACATCAGAAAATTATCACCTTGATCACTGTTGACTGATAAAATCAGGAGCACATTTCCACAATCACTTACTTCCATTAGTAACTTGAATCCTTCTCTTTTCTTGATCTCGTCTACTAGGTACCTACAATTAAGAGTCACAATTATATTTATAATTTACAAATAAGAGAAACCACGAATAGGACTGATAACAAAACTGTTAAGTCTAATGTAAGACAAGGCTTAGACATAAAAGGATAAGGTAAGGGCAAAGTTTAGGATTTAAAATGATACCCTTGAGCCTACTGCATTCTCATGGACAAAAATATTATAAACTCTAAAAACTATGAAAATAGGAGGTTATTATCATTATCGCATTCTGTTTGTTAAAGACCATCCTAGAATGTAGATATGGAATATAAGATGCAGTGCTTTTCTCTTAAATATTTTTATATCGCTTTTCACATAAGGTTAAATCCTGATGTTTGTATATAGTATCAATTTTGAAATATACAAACTCATAAATGTTTGCTCACTCCTTAACTGCTAATATGGATTCTTTATTTTGAGCGATAGTGTTGCAATCTCCCCCTCCCCCGCATATACATACACACACTCTCACAATACATTTGGTGTTCCATATACATATTCCTTTCCCTGAATATTTCTTTCAGGAGATATGTAGCTAGGAAGATTTTCCAACTTTTTAGCATAGTTACTTATAAAAAGCAATTTAAATAGTTAATAAGCACCAAAAAATGCTTCAGATCACTGATAGTCAAGAAGAACAAATGAAAACAAACATTGAACCATGTTTCCTACAAGATACTGGAAACAAATTTTAAAGTGTTTCAACAGCCAGCGTTAGTGAGAAATCTTTCAAAGTGGTAATACAGTACTTATCTTCTGATCAAGCACACCACTTTTGTCCTGGCCTACTGAGAAAATAATAATACCAAAGATAGGCAAAAAGATACATGTTTTACACCAAAGTATACACAAATGCATATATGTTGTATTTAAAGTTCTGTGTGTTTATGTGTGTGTTTTCTACACAAAATAAACAGAAACAAGATTAATATCCAAAAATTGAAGGATAGTAAATTAAAATGCTCTCTAGTAACACAATGTAATATGGTACAGCTACTAAAATAAGTAGATAGTGTCTACTTCCCTTAAACCACAGGGATGCTTATGATGTATTAGAGATAAAACAGAGGCACTGAGACATGGATAATTTGATTTCCATTTCTAAGAAATTGTTAAAAAGAAAGAAAATGTGAACTTCGTGTGCAAACATGCACACAGAGAAAAATATGAAATGCTATATCATAAATAGTGAAGGTTTGTTTACCAGAAGGAGAAAGAAAGCGAGTGTAATGGGGATTAGGGATTATCACCTATCTTTTTATGCCTCTTTGCAGAGTTTTACAGGTGTAGTTACTAGGGTAAATTTTTAAAAGGAACCTGAGTGAAAAATATAAAGCACAAAACAAAACAGGTCCACCCAATCTCTACCTATACAAGAAATGCTCTCGTCTTCTAGGCTACTAAGGTACAGGCAATTAAAAGTGACAGAATGACTTCATTCTGAGCAGGTGGATCCTAACCCTCAACATCCTGGGCCTCTGAAAACTGCCCTGCCCCTCCAGAAACCTTGGGAATGACTCTAGCTTATGATATGTTAATTGTGCATGCAGCTAATCATCACTGCAACACTAGGCATATTCCTCCGTCTCTCCAAGTCTGCCTCAGTTTCCTCAAACTTGTAATGGAGACAAGAACCCAAATCGGTAAATATCCTCCCCTAACACATTATGACTGTGTGAAACTTACACACACTGTATCTATCTGATCTCAGTTTAAAATATTCTTGTCAAACTGGCCAACGCTGCTGCCAGGGTGAAGATATTCCCCAAACAAATTTGAGTTATTTCACTTAAAACTGCTTTTTGCTATCTGTACAGACATGGTCCTCCTGTTGAAATGGGTGTTTCCACTGTAATCACTGTCACAGCCTGTGAAGCTCAGTGCCACACTCCAGTAGTATTAAAGGTGTAGGTGATTTGGGGAAAGAAGAATTGCTGCTATTACCATAATAACAAAGTCCAACACCAGAATTTCCAAATTATGATTCATGCTACACCCATACACCAAACAGGTTTTACACATAAAAGGGTTTCACTAGCAAATAAGTCGGGCATACCAATTTGACTGGTTTTTTTTTTCCCCTATAGTTCCAAGTACACTTGGCTTAATTCACAAGGTCATTTATTGATTTATTGAGCTGACTGGATGACTCACAAATATCACCAGGAACCAAGCATTTTCTGTCATTTCAGGTGGTATTGGAGAGATTAATGAGTTCCCCTTCTGGGCTCACAGCAATAACTACCAAAACTGCATGTGTCACATCCTTACCTAAATAGTACAAGAAAAAGAAGCACGGGCAAAAGCACTTTGTCTTTACCATGTGCCTCTCCCTATTTAGTTAAACATAATTTCCCCAGAAGTCATCACATAATTCTTTCTGTATCTTATTGATCATTCACAAAACCCTCCACTAATTGTTGGGAAAAGGGTAACAGTTACACTAGTGTTCCTAATTAGATCATTACTATCTAAATAAAAACAAGATATTACTAGCAAAGAAAAAGAGAAAGTGGCTTTTTGGAGAGGCAATCAATAGTATCTGCTTACTGGTGAAAGCATGGTTGAAAACTTTAAAGACCCTCTCAGACTCTATTGTGTCCCAGTGAGCACCTGAATTTCCAAGAGAAAAACAATATTAACATTTCCTGACTATATTTGACTATGAAAACATTTTTAAAGAGATCATCTATTGAAATCTTCTGAGCATGGTTCAGAAACACTAGGTTAGATTTGCTAGGTTAGATAGGGAACTCTAACGTTTAAATGAAATCAGTTGTTAGGGGAGAATCCAAGTAAGTTTGGGGTCACAGTTATCTACATTCATAGGGATGACTTATTCTTTGTAACTTTTTAAATATATGAAAATAGTCTAAAATTCAAATATATTTTTTTAAAAAACTATTTTTACAGAAACCAAAAAAATTTGGGGGAGTATAACTCAAAAATCATAAGCTAGTATGTAAAACAAGGGAGTAGGGATACTTAGAAACAACAATAATGTCATTAAACTCATCTTTTTCCTTTCCATTAAGGTTGGCATAAGAAAGAAGAAAAAGTACATGTTGTCAGTAGTTTTCACCAACTGTATTAAGGCTGAAAGTTTATATTAATATTCTGAGTGGATTCTGAAATATATATTAATAATAATCTTGCTTTGAAACAATTTTTTCCTCTACATGCAATGTTACAGACTCTAAACTTCTCAAACTGCTATGTGAGTCTATTAAAGTTTTAATTTCACTTGTCCTTGTTGCAAAATATTCTTTTATTTCTGGAAATCGCTGCTCCAATTCATTTCTCAACCCACGAGGCACTTAAGCATCTCCCTGGTCTGCTGTGGACCGTATTTGTCCACCAGTCTCATCTTCCCCATTGAAATTTATTTTGATCGATGCACAGAGCCTCTCAGAACTCTTCGTATTTTTTCCATCTGCTTCCTCTGTTCTCTGCACATATCAGAACACAGCTCATGGGTGTTGTGATTCATCGCAGACACCCACAGGCTCTATTCTTCTGCAATTGTGATTTGTAAAAAATTACCAGTTTAAAGAAAAAACTTGGACACATCGGCCCTTCTAGACTCTGTCCTTCCCACAGCCTAGAAAAATACACTAGCACAAAAGCACCATTGTGTAACTGCTCACCTGTTCCAGACTGATAGCGATAAATCCCTCAGAATGCATGCAAGTCTGTGAAATAAATTCCACCTGAGAGATCGCAGAGATTGTGTGTCAAGGGAATAGATAAATGATACACTGGAGACTGAATAAAGTAGCCCATAGGAGTTCCTCAGCTGTTTGCTGTGGGTGAAAAGACTCACACATGATAAGGCCTGCTTAAAAATTACTACTTTGTGAATATCTGTTTAACCTGAGCATCACAGCAAAGGGCTCGCAGATGCCCTCTGCAGCAAGTGGTCTGGAGATTGTAAAGCACGGCCAGCTTTTTCTAGGCAGAGATCCAGGCTGCACACTCACCTACTTTGTGACGGAAGAGGCATCTTAAGCCTAAACCCTCTGAATTTCAATTACACTTAATAATCACAGGTTGCTTTAGGCTCCCAGAGTCACCGATTTTCCAATAACCAAGGGAAAAAGCAATTTACTTATTAGTGTATTTTTGCAAGAAATGTATTCTCAATTGGAATGACATGGTCAAATGGAAATTCATGAACTCCTTAAAGCTTTTCCAGGCAACACTTTTTCCCTTATTGATAGATTTTTCACAACACATAAAGTCAGGAGCATTGTCTTCCTAAAATATATATACTCTTATTTTCCCAGGGAAGATGGGGTAGAGTTATGTGATCAGGAGAGTGATCGCTGTCTATCCAAATCTGATCCTAACATTTTAAAACCAATATGCAAATTTTAAAACTAACCTCTAAATATGTTCAGGAGCACCAAAAATTGTTTCCATAGAAATAGTGCGATTCTTACTGTAATAGAATGAGTGAGAAACTCTTGTGTAGTTTTTCCAGTATTTAAGAGATCTGACCTAGGGCCTAGAGAAGTGGGGATCACAGCTGCTGCCACAGGATGCCAATAGTAGACGAGCCCTTGCCATACTTACACCATTGTGTGCGACTTCCTGTCTTGCTATCTACGGAAGGAAACTGCACTTCTTCCAAATAAAACAACTCTGAGGTAGAAATTCTTCTTGATAGAGCATTCTGACTATGGATGAAAAATATCTTTACTCAACTCTGAAGCAAATTTCCATGGGTCAGTGGACTTGGGGAAAATAGTATTTCAATTCTAACTCTTCAGTGTTTGAAACAATTATGCAGGTTCCCATAATCGGAGGTGTTCTGAGAGCTTGTTTCTAGTGGTTGATGAGAGCCTCCTGCTAAATCCTCCAGGACTTTGCATACCACCACTATTGGTAACTTTCAATTTGTCATACTGGGAATATTTATACCACGAGAACTGGCAAAATCTACAAATACAGGCTTTTTGTTTTCCTCCTGAGAGTCAATTCACCAGCACATGACTGCCCATAGGTTGAAGCAAACAGAATAGATAATGAAATTGAGATAATGTATTTTTTTTGTTTCCTAAAATAGGAATGAAAAATAGCAAAAATTAAAAAAATAAATTCATGAAAATGAAGTCCTTCTGTGGCTAATTTACTATGATTCTTCATCCTAGAGAAATTCTCCAAGTGATAAGTTTGTATTCTTTCCAACTGACACCAGTTGAAAAGACTGTCCTTTTTCTTGGCAGTGAGGGTAGAAAAGGATGACTTATACCAACCACATGGATTGGAAAACTGCTGGATATCAATAGTGTGGAAAGGGAATTCAAAAAAACTGTTATGAATAATGACATGAAAGAGAAAGGAATCATTTTTCAAATATTTAAATATAGGTCACAAGAGCCTGCAGGTATACACTGAAATGTTAATTCAATTCAATTTGACAAACATTTACAAACAGTAAGTTTTTGTTGAATCGAATTAAAATGTCAACATGTATCCCACTGTGATATTTCTCTTCAAAAATTATAAAGTATCCTTAGAGTATAAACTAAATTCTGTCCTGAGATGAATGTTAACTTCATAATAAATATGATTATCAAATATTTATATTGTCTTATTTCAAGGCATTTTTCAATGAATTACTTAGCAACTTAGACAAAATAATGCCGACTCGACCACATTTATATAGTACAAGAAAATAAAAAGTAAGAAACAGATTCCTGAAATTCATTTTAACTTAATGGGCAGCTATGAGCATCTACAGTGAATGCTTTCACTACTTGATAGTATCTACTTGTAACAGAGGTTCTTTAACCCCACCTGTAGTAAAGGCATATCCCTTATCTGGTTTTTAAGCATCCTCTGTAGAAAGAGGTGACAGTCTCTGAGGGCCAAGCAAGGACATACGACTCAGTATAACCAGTACATGTATCACAGTCCCCTGGCAAACCACAACCCATTCTGAGTAGGACATTTCTCTCACTCATTAATAATTAAACATTGCATGGGATTGTTATAACAGGGCTATGTTCTCCTTCAGACTTTGACCTTAAACATGGAAGAATAAAGCTCTAACTCCTGACACTCCTCTTCCTTCATGGGAATAGATTTAACATGAAGAAAAGCATGGCTAAACAGTACAGAAAGATTGAAGCCTCGTGGTATTCTTTAAGCCCCTTAAACTATTCCGAGAGTCATCTCTACACTATTCTTACAAGGACAGGAGAACATGAGATAATAAATTCTTATAAGGAACATGAGAAATAATAAATCTGTTTGTAATAACATGATTAAGGCTTCTGTTGCTTACCACAAAAGAACTCTGACATAATATTCACAGATGTCTAAACTATGTCTTATACTATAATTACCAGAGTTACTAATTTCTAAAAGTACCAAAGCTATGTCTTAAACTCTGTACTCTGGGCTTGGCCATTTCGTTTTCTTTGATTAAAGGAAAGCTAGTAGATGTAATCTAACCCAGAGTCAAAGTGGGCTTGCCTTCTTTTGCTTCTGGCATAGCCATCCCAAAAATATGACCCCCAAGATACCCTGCTCATCAAAAGGAAGATGACAAAAATGTGGAGAGTAGACTCCAATAGCCCTGCTTCTGGAGTATGACGGAAAATCACACTACTCAAGTTGCAGACCCCTAAAAATAAACAACTGCTGTTTTAAGACACTGGGTTTCAACCATTTTGTTTCAGAGAATATTAATTCCATTTCTCAAGTAAAAAGAAGTTATTATTAATTTTTGAGAAGATACTTAAGGTTTTTATGAGTGATATGTGAACAAGTATAGTGGGAAAGATTATCCAAACCAGAGATCACAAATCTGATGCCCACATTGGCCAAACAGGTAAGAAAATATGATTTGTATAATATATAGCACATCCCAGGTATTGTTTTAATTGTTTTACATATATCAATTTTCTTAATCTCAGCAGTATAGTTGATATTATTATTAAGATCTTACTGGAATAAAAATTAAATAAAAAAGAGTTAAGAAACTTCCCATGTCATCTAGCTTGTTAGTTATAAAGCCTCACTCTGAATCCAGTTTGTCTGTACCTCAGTGCTACAGAAAATAGGCCAGACTTTAAATACACGTGCACGCACACACACACACACACACACATACACACACAGAGGGAAGTGTTAGAGTGTCTTGTTCTCTGTAGATTTAGGCATAGTCATGTTCAGCTAATTGTTACAAGGTAGAGTTAAGAGCTTTTTAACTTTTTGAAAAATTCCAAAAGTACAGACGTGGGGGAAATATATTTTAAAATAAATGTTTTATTAATACCGTTAAGTTCAACCTTATGCAGGGCATACTCGACAAAACACACTGAGAGTTAAATTTGGTTGTGTCTTCTTCATTTGTACACACTGCTCTAAGTTTAGCAGCTGAGTCCTGTTCAGGTGGCAAGGGTCTGGCACCTGTCTCAAGAGCTCTTCTAATATTCTTGAAAGTTACAGCAAAAGCTTTGCAATGATAATAAAAGGCAAGGAAACACGCTTCCACATTCCCCTTTCTTTTATCTCTTTCCATTGTCCATTCTTTAAAGTCACACTGACTGATGAATTTTCTCACATCCCGAGATTTGGGACTGGTCCTCCCTCTGACTGAACCATTCTCCCCACCCTCCTCTTCAGTAGATCTCAGTTGATGATCTTCCTTCAAGAAAACTCTGCCAACCTTCTTTAAGAAGAAACTAAGGAGCTCATCTTGGAGCACTCTTAGAGCACCAGCTACTTCTCTTACCAAACAGGAGACCTGCTTCTATTCCACCTGCTTTGTCTTCTGAACGCATCTGTCAGGAGGCTAAGATCTTGGAGGACAGGGCATGATGGACTACTGCTTTGTTCAGTTCCTATCACATAGTATGCACTAAGAAAATGTTTGGTGCGTAAGGGAAAGATTCACAATTAAAAGAACATGAGTGACCTTACCAAGGTTAATTGCACTTCTTTTTTCTCCTATAGAACATACGTGGACACACACACACACACACACACACACAGTACCTAGATAAAGCAAGAGCACGATTAACTCTTTCTTCAAGGCCTGATGTCCCCAGGGCCTTCCAGGTCATCCAGAATTTGAAGGCATCTGGTCTCCTGCTGCACTGGATAGACTTGTCTCCTGTATCATAGCTGACATCATAGAATTTATCTTGTTGAAAGAGGTATGATGCCTTGGCTGAGTAGCATTTCTTAAGAAGATCCTTTGAAAAAGAAAAAAAATTAGATTATAAGACTGCCTATTTTTTTTACAATGCACTCAAATTTGAAAACACATGAAAACAAAACCTATATGGTATTCTATTACCTGTGCGAAATGTATGTCCCACTGCATGGCCCTCCCATGTTAAAAGTCCCTTTTAACTTTCAGCACAGATTACCCACTGTGATTCCAAAAAATAAAACCCATAAAACCTCAGAGTTGGCAACACTACACCCATCTTCACAGATTCACTGATGAGCGTGAAAAGTGGAGAAGACCACCTTTTCATGTCTGCTAAATCAATGGAAAAACCCAACATATTGTACATATTTTATACAAATTCATAGACAAAAAGTAGGCTTTTTCAATTCATGTCCACGATGAATGACTAGATGTGACAGTATCTTAGCAATTGAACTAGAGCAGTGGAACAGTTAAACAAGAGCTGACAAGACCTCCCAGTCACAAAGCATCAGCCCAAATTCCACAGGTCTTTTGTTTTTGTTTCACATTGGTTTTATTTGCAACCAAATTTCATTCACATTTACTGAGTGGTTATTTGTCACTAAGAATAATGATAATTTTCAGCCAATGATAGTTTATTCAATCACCATTCTATGACCATTCCATGACCCAAGGTTCACCTTGACCCCTTGACTGCCTTTAGCCGTACTGCCACCAGTGGCATCAAGTCTCTGCATTAGTTCAGCACTCCTAACCTGTCATTCACAGCCCTGGCAACCTCCTGGTCACCTTCATGCCTAGAAAATACTGATTAGAACCTTCTGCCACCCCAGTGTTACCAATCTACTTAATGTGTCTTAACCACATATCTGGTCCCATTTATGTATCTTTGCTAACATCAGGTTGCTTGACTTTTGTCTGTTTCATTATAATGTTTGACACATTCATTAGAATATATGTAACATATTTACAAAGTTTGAAGTTCATTAACATTTAACATAACCTCCTCTTCTTATCCAGGTGTGTCCTCCCACGGGTGTGTCCCTCCATCTCAAGATGTTCTTGCCACACTGTTTGCTTATTTGCCTACTCCATTTGGTTGGTATTCAGCTGAACTTGTTTTCCTGGCTGTTGTATTGTACCTATTTAATGAGCAGTCACAATAACTATGCTCTGTGTATGTAACAAATCAGGTTCTTAAGGGAGGAAATCGTTCCCTATTTATCTTCATGTTCATGGGGCTTCACACTGTGCTGGCCCAGAGTAACTCCACCAAGTTACCATACCGCCAAAACCATATATAATTCCCATTCCCCTTATGCGTGGTATGAATAGCAAAAACAAGATATATGAGCTTCTCATTTAGAGCATCTTCCAACTTGAAGCAGTGCGAAACTGTCAGGGTTGTGTGGAAAGTTACAAAGGGAACTCCCCAGTAGACACAGGGATCTCAGAGAATATGTCTTCTAACAAGAGAACGCATCAAATACGATCCATTTGAGTAATCTCCTTGCACTTCATGAGAAGAAAATCTCAAGAAAGACAAATTTCTCACTTTAACAGCAGCATTGTCTTTTGTGGACATTAAACTTGATCTAAATATGTTTGATTGCCAAAGCTCACAATTTTATATAGTATAAAACATTATACACTGAATACAATGAGAAAGTCCAGAATTCTCATTCAGTGTTCACAATAGAGTGTAAAATAATAATCAAACAAATTCTAGTAAGCCTACAGCCTGGGTATGACAGATTCTCATAAACACAAGGGAAAATAGATTGCTACATTCTAAATATGAAGACAGAAAAGGGTCCTTACTTTTAAACCTTCACTTTATTTTACTAGTAGTCTTTCAGCTGATCAGAGTTATCATCACTCTCTCTCTCTTTACCTTTCATAGGTGAAAGAATTTTGTTATTGTTTCCATGGCAACTACAGTCTAGCCATATATTACAACACTAACAAAAGGACACTGCATATATTTAAGGACAAACCATGCACACACATTCACAACACAGGTGTACAAACACATGTATTTGTACCATGATTATAAATTTACTTTCATCGACCATAAAAGATAGTTTTTTAAATCATCCAAGTAAATGAACTTTGGATATGCCTCAAGCAAGCTTCAAGGCTCACATTAGTGATTTATTATCAAAAGACACTTACCTATTATCAAAAGACAAACTGCATCATCATGGGAAAATGGAAAAATACCAAGAAAGTGTACAACAGAATGGATGACTGTCCCGCAGTGATGACACAGTTAATTTCATCACACTGAGAACTCCTGCTGCATTGGAAAAGTTTCATAAAGAACAACTGGAGGCTTGGGATTTACTTTATCAAAAATAAATGAAAACTTTCCCCCCAAAGTTCCTGCTTTGCATTTTAGTTTATTTCCTCATATTAAAATGGATGAGATGTCCTTTAGTTTTAGGGTACGTATCAACTAAGAGGAGGGGCTCAGATCTCCAGAGAAAACTAGATTTTAGGAGAAGTATAGTAAAAGTTAATGTTTTTTAAAAAAATTTAATTACTTGTTATTATCCTAGCAAAAAGAAAAACTGTTTAACTAGCTTGGCTTCATACACTTAATCCCGAAAGGACAATAAACAGCAGTTATATGAATTCTAAGAACAAATACCCAGTGAGAATACCAATTGCTTTATATGGTGATATTAACTCAGACTGTTTTCAAGGATTAGTAGACATCATATTAGGCCTTGCCCAGTGGCTAGTGAAAGAAGCTTAAGCAAAAGGGGGATTTTCATAGACTTAGTTCACACATTTAAAACTCCAGTCATTTATAATCTTCAGGCACAGCTGGATAAGGATTAAATGATATTCATCATGAGGAATTTTTCGTTTCCTCTTGTTCTAATGTCTTCTGTGTTAGCCTCACTCTTAAGCAGAAAGTTGGAAGGAAGCCTTGGAACAGGGACTTCCAAGTGGGACCTGGGAATAAGGAGAAAGACTCAGGAGAGAGATAGAATATGGAGACCACAGGACCTCCCCTAGTGAGGACACCAACAGAAACCCCCTCCTTGACTAAACTCTGTCAACCTCCTCCCAGTTTTCTAGGTCTCTATTTTAGTCTGCATCTTAGTCAAAGCTGCATGGCCCATGTGTAAAAAAAGTCTTTCAGAGTCAATTTACAGAGACGTCCCCACCTGGATATCTAATCACTTTTAATATCTGACCAAATATTCATCCCTCCTTCTTAGAATCTGATTACCCTAGCCTGCCCTCAGCAAAAATTCTGGTGAGCCCATTTAACTTGTCTCCTCTTTCTATTGCTAGTGTTTTCTTAGTATGTTTCCATCCCCACCCGCTTTTCATTACAAATTTCCATGCTATGCTTAGAATTCAATCCAATTCCCCACTGGTCTCTTTCTCCCATTGAAATAATACCTGAATAAATTCTCTTCTTACCACTTTAATGGCCAGCTCTGATTTTCTTTAACATTACCCAAAAGAAAGCGACTCTTGGCCTCCCAACCTCCATCTGTTATCTGAACCTTCTGCTCACCAATTCCGGCAGGAAATTATAGTAGTTGGCAACAAATTGTGAGAACCATAACATGTAGAAGTTAGGCAAAGAAGAAGGTAAAGAACTAATTATACTGTAAAGAAAAATAGGCAAATGACAAGCACTCTACATGAGTACAGAAACCACAACCATGGTGTTCACGACATCTAAACTAACAATAATAATACTAAGCATGAGAACTAATGTGTACTGGGCTCATACTATTTGTCAAGAACTGTTTTGCATAAATTTACTTAAATCTCACAATAACCCAATGAGGCAAGTGTTATTATTTTTCTCAATTTTACTGTGTATGCTTTGCAACATAATAAGGCTTGGTTATTTATCTAAGGTCAGGTAGCTACCAGGTGGTAGGGTTTGGTTTCAAACCAAGACTGGGTAGGTTCAAGGCTAGAACTCTTAGCCTGTTGTATTCAGCTGCATCAACAGTGAACATGCAAATATATGAGAAGAGTACTTGTGACTCTGGTGGCATTTGAGGATATCTTTAAAGGATATAACACATAACCGAGTCATTTATTATCCGTGTCAAGGTTAGCTAAGCACTAGGCTATATCACATTCAGCAGGCTGTTTCTCAGGAGTCAATGACCAACCACATGGGCTGTGTTAGGTCAGCATTCTCTGTGCAAAAAGGTCTCCTGTTTGCCTTATTCTTCACAAACAAATGCTACCAACAACTCTTCCTACTTGGCTTTTCCCATATTCTGTCCTATGTCATCATTCAGCACATACAAAAAAGCTTTTCTAAATGACATAGGAAATGGACACATTCAACAACTTCGTAGTAATTACATCACTGAAAAAGTACATATTGAGGTTCTGTTTTATTATAAACACTATGATGCCAGAAGTCCGGCCTTAGAGGCCTGATACCATGCTTAGTGTTCAAGCTGACATTTGTTGAATGAATATACAAAATCACCTGCAGGCTGTGGTAGAAGAAAGGTCTGTCTGTAATCTACAGTACTAAAGTGAACACTGAAAATGTGTACGCCCTTACAATATTTATTTGTTTATTTATTTATTTATTGAGCAAATATTTCACGTGCTTTCATACAGACCAAAAGCTACACTAGGCACTGGTGACCTGATGGTACATGAGAAAGTCACTATATTTAAGAAGTTTCCAATGGGAACAGGGATAGAAAAACCAAAATATGACAGTGTCAGGCTAGGACAGGAGAAAGGGCAAGATGTTTCAGAAAGCAGAGGAGGGTCGCCTTCCCCTCTTACATGTTACACAGGGCTTTTCAGGGAAAAAAATATCAGCTGAGAGTTGAAAGCTAGAAAGCAGCTGGATGAGAGAAGAGAGAATAGAATTCGTTCTGACTGGAGCTAATTAATGAGGTAGCATTTAGCTAGAAAGAGCAGGACTTGAAAGGTAAAAGGTAGCCAAGTCACCGGGACTCTTAAATGCCATGAGAGGAATGATTTGTTATGAAATTTTCATAGGCACATACGGATATTACAACTTATCCTTCTTACTGATCTGGCAGAATAAAGTGAGAATCAGCAGATGTGGAGACTGCATCTGATTTAATCACTTGGTGTCAGAGCTCAAAGAAAGTCACTTAACATCCTGAGCTTCATTTTTCTCACTGACCTAATGGAAACGCTGATGCTTGTTCTACAGACCATCCACATCTTGTGAAAATCTAATGATCTAACGTTAATTAGGAACACATTTCAGTCTTTGGCCAAAACCCTACCGCTCTTCCTCTCACACTCCGATGAGTCCTGACCCTTCCCAGCTGTTACCAGCCCTTCTTCCTCTGCTTCACTCATGTCCAGGCAAGCCGCAGAGTAGGATATCCACTCTAGACTTCCTCTTAATGTTATCAAAGAATAACCATTAAAACCTCACTCACTTCGTCTTTTTAGTGTCACGCATTTGCCTTAGTAATAAAGGTGGGCCAAACTGACAGACTGCATTAATGACGTTATAAGACATTTTAGAGCATAGGAGGTCTTTGCCTTCCAAAGGAATCAAAGCCTGCTCTGACTTAAATCTCCATGCTTGATGCTGTGGCTTTCTACAAGCCTAGGCATGGTAAGGTATCAAAGTCATGTGTGAAATAATGATGGGCCAGGGAAGGAAAGTAGGAAGGGAGGGAGGGAGGAGAAATGCAAAAGGCAAGAGTGAGTGTACAATATGGAGATAGGATTCCCAGGGCAGATTTCACATGCTAAAGTATAGGGCAGTCTAAAGCATTTGGTGACCTGGTGTGTTTGTATCATATGGAAAATAGCAGACAATCCAGTGATGCTGATCCAGTACTCTGAGTGTCTTGCACCAGAGCACCACCTTCAGAAGTCTATTTCTTTTGTCTAAATAGGCTTTGATGAATAAAGTAGGAAAGCGAGACGATAGCTCGCTACCTTCCCTTCTCTACGTGCATTTGTACCCATTCCTATTGTCTTCCTTCATTCCTTCAGCATCGCAGAGGTTCCCTCTTCCTGGCATTCGAATATACAGAACCCAACTGATACAAGTTCAATGGTAAGAATGAGAACCGGTCATGGAAATTACTTGCGACATCACAATCTTTGCATTTATCTTCACCTCCCAAGATCCCACTTTTTTGATCTGCTTCTTTAGGGTGTATTTCATTAATTTTATTTCTCTTGCAACAATTTCATTTTCTATTCAGTAAAAATTAAAATCATCCAGTATTGTATTCTTCTAGAAAATGTTACTATTTTTAAATAAATAGCCACTGTTTTTCTTAGAATTTGGCCCTAAATCTATTCATTTACCATCTTCTTTGAAATCTGACAGGGTAACTTCAGACAATTTGTGCTTTAGCTATTTCAGTGTCTGTTAAAAAGTCACACCTGACATAAAGGCTTCTGCTGATCCTATTCTGATCAATTTATTCATCTTCCTTCCCCATCCCTTTCACATATATCCCACTCACTGGCATCACCCATGGGTTACCCCTACTCGTGTCTTCCATTAATTCGCACTGCTGTCTCCCTCACTGCTTGTATTTGCTGGAAGACGTTAGGTGTAGAAGTTTGCTGATGCTTAAGATGCTTGTGCTTGAAGAGTCTGCCTCTCTCACTTCTGCATGCGGTGACCTATGTGAGCCTGTTTTCCTATCATTTCTTTATGTCAGTCTCCAATTTCTCAAAATACTGTGCTGTGCTGTCAGCTGCCTGCAAACCAACTCAGGCTCTGACTGATTCAAGCCTTTTCCAGAAAATCTCTGGGGACTATGTGCTGGGTGTCTAACCCGAGGTGGTACTCTCTGCTTCCATTCATTAACATGATGTTTTTAGCATCAGTCATCAGGCACGGCTCACTCTTTGAGAAAATAACGTAATTCATAATGCTAAGAAAGAAACCATTTTACACACCACCTACTTGGATTGTTTACTACCTTTGGGCCTTCTGGTTGATACTCTCTGGGAAGTTCTTGAGTTGCTCTGTGTGGCTGAATCCACTCTCTTCTTAATGTATGGGATGTGTTTTTGAAAATCCTCACTTTCCCACTAAGCATCTTGTTTTAAGATTATCAAACACATCCTACAGCCCCAAGTAGAAGAGGCACAAATGAAGACTGCATACATAGTACACAGAACACCTCAGGTTCCCCCTGGTACCCCTGACTGACCTCAGTTCAGCCAGCTAACGCTCAGCCTCCTCTGGTCCTCCATCTGTTTCCCTGCATACCCTTTCTCCCTTTGCCCCAACCAAAAAGGCTGGAGAAACACCTCTTCAGGCCATGCATGTCTATACCTAGAAATGAAAGCAAAGGGGAACCAGAAGGAAAGGGAGAGTAGGGTGGGGAAAAAGAGAGTACATCCCAGGGTAGGGCCAGGCAGGCTTGGAAATAGGTGCTTTTTAAAATAGGGTTGATACTTTATCAATATATGAACTGCCAAGATCCCATAGCATTCCGTCACTGTGCTGTCTCCTGTAGCATCTGCCTACCTACCATTACAGAACAGTGGAGCACCTAGTGGTAACAAGTACCAACCCCCAACCCCACTTTCTCTCCTTCCAGAAATCCTCCTGGAAGATTCCAGAAAGTTTTGTTAAGTTCTAAGCCCATAAGCCATATAGGGATTTTCAGAAAACTGATAGCATACTTTAATTCATGAGCTGAGATCCTGTATTTTTTTTTCAGAAGTATAAATTTTCCTTAAATTCCTCCAACTAAGGGTTAGAAGGAGCTGACTGAAAATCAGACTGAGCTAAAAGATATTTTAAGAAATGCAACTTAATAATTTTAAACCATGGCACTGCCTACAGGAGACAGGAAAGTTGGACCCAGGTTCTTAGAGAATGTGTAAATGCTTCTATAAATAGGTAAGAAACATTTGATAGTGTGGTGAGCATCTGGCAAAACCTCTGCTTGCCCCACAAGCATTTAAAAATAGTACGACTGGACTCCTCACAGAGGACAGATGGAGATATTCTGATTTTCCTTAGGCAATTATCTGCACACCTTCTCTGCTAAGCATAAGCAAAAGCAGTGTTTTTCAACCACTGATTACAATTTATAGTAATAATTTTTAAACAGTACTACAGTAACCACCCTAATATATGTGAATGAAAACAAAGGATTTTTTGGGAAGAGTATACCTCATTACTACATGGAATATACACTGATATTTGCTATCCCATTCTTTTTTGTTCTATTCATTAAAGTAGAAAAATTAAAAGCTTATGTGGGTTACAGTTGACTCTGTAACTCAAGGCCAATTAGTACAGTGTTCTAACCCCAGATAACACTAGCCTCACCTGATAAGCATTGCTTCAAACACTAATGCAAGGTTCTTACTCAGACCAAAGAAAAAAACCAGAATTTCTGGTGTGGGATAAGAGCATTGCTAATTTTTTAAAAGCTCTTCCAGGTGATGTTAATGTGCAGTCAGCAGTAAGAATCACTGACCTGATGGGTACTGACCACACACTGGAACGTCCTGAGTCAGAAGTTTCAGTCAGCATTGTATCATTCACGTCAGGACTGGTGACTTGTGAAATTCTGAGTTTTTATAAGAACACACCAGAGTGATTTTATGACTTTTTTATGCAATTAGTGCCCACTACCCTGGTCTTACTTGTATATGAATACAAATATCAAAAAACTTCATATCAGACATCCAAAAGAAAGAGAATAAGGACCACACTGAAAGGAGATGAAATCTCCATGCTATGGAACATATAGCTACGGCATGGATGTAATATGTAAACAAAACTGAGAATTCTAGTCTACCTTGCTATGGTTTTGTGATCTGTAGAAAATGACTTGTTTTCAGAAGCTAATCATATTAATGCAGATGGGAATCAACTTTTCTCACCTAGCTCTGATAAGAACTGTCATTTTTACTTTTTCTGTATTCTTGAATTTCTACTCTTTTACCTGATGTATATTTAACTGACATACTATTTTGCTGCAACACAGACTTAAGGCAATTTATTTTACTGTGGTAGGATTACTAGAGAAAAAGACGTGGAAGAGAAAAAAATAGTATAGGAAATATGTGAAAGAAAAAGAATAGGATAAGAGATGAGGTCAAGGCAGGGAGAAAACGTAATGGGAAAATACAGTGAGTCCTGGAGTGATACTTGCATATAAAAGTCACGTTGGAAGCAATGCAAGAGGAGAATGCACCCTCAGTAACTTCGGTTACACCTGCACAGCAAAAGTATCCAGTGGTCATTTGCTGTTTTCAAACCCTGGAACTGTCAACTACATCATGTTGCTTCATTAGACCACATTTCAATTTCCCTGTAATTGAGGATAATGGTTACTTACTGCAGCCTACCTCCTGTAGATATTTTGATTATTCAGGGCATAATGTTTAAATGAATGCCTGGAAATGAAGATTTATTAATGTAAGACGTATTTCTTCAGCCTAGATAGATTAATTTCATCTCTTTCATGTAGGTGGGCAGACAGGCATGGAAATGTTCATTTTCAAATTTGAGGAAACTGACAAGGAGCAAGTATGCTGCTTTGCACAGAAGCTGGAGAGAACTTCCACACGAAGAGCACAACATTTAAAGCATCAGTATGTTCCTCCAGCTTATCTAGATGCTGTTAACAGGGTCAAAGTTCCTTCTCAAAAGTATTTTATATATTCAACAGCAAGGCTTCTGGCCTACCAATATTGGACTTTGAATATCCTCAAGAGGTCTCGGCTCTGAGGCCTGAGTGGCAGGAGATTGATTTTATAAAAGAGAAAAATGCACTGTACTAAAGTAATTTCTGAAAAACAAGTTCACTGCAATTCTTTGCATCAAATCACTCGAGTTGTTGGAAACTATTGATCTTGGTATAACTATGAAAATGCTACTTGAAATGAGCTTTAAATAATAGTTTTAAAATGAATCAAAAAGCACTTTTGGTAAGCCTTTGGACAGAAACTCAGAAGCAGTGGACAAAAGCATCTCTTTTTCAAAGACTCATGAGAAAATACAAATAAATGTGCTAACATGACCACCACAGTAATGGACATTTGTTCAGGCAGAAATATTTGTACATTTACCTGTGCTTTATTCCTTAATTTGGATAGAAAAAGAAGAAAAGAAAGAAAACATAAAGAAATTCCACCTATTAAGTGCTCCCTGCATGCCTGCCAATATACTCCACACTTTTAGATATTATTTTGCTTAATATTATACTTGTTTTTCAAAAGAGGAGGATGTCTCCATTTTTACAGAGAAACGAATTATATTAGTTCATTTACTGGACACAATACTCAACACAGTTTAAAGTTTACACAGCTTACACAGTTTACAGTTTAAAGGAAGAGAAATTTAATTTGGCTGATGGTTTGGGGAAATTCAATCCATGGTCAATTGGTTCCAAAGCAGAAAAATGGTAGAAAAGCCAAATGGACCAAAGATGCTTTGTTCATGGCATCTGGGAAGCCAAGCAGAAGAGCAGAATGAGTGAGGAGGAAATGAGGGACCAAACAAAGTACCTAAAGTTACACTTTCATGACCCACCCAGAAATACCTAGAACTATGCTTTAGCAATCCCCTGGGTAATTCCCACGTCAATCAAGTTGACACAATCAAGCTTACCTCTCATGCCTCATCCTTCATCAACTTGACACCTGAATACATTGCCTTAAACTATTATGTAATACCCAAATACACACAAGAACATAATTCTGTACAGATATTTTATATAAAACTGAAAATGCTATAATCTTTCCCCTAGAATCAACATTTCCAGTATTTTTCAAAAGTTCAGGTATAAGTCACTTTAGAATAGAAAACATTTAGCTATGAATCTCTGTAAAAACTAAAACCAAGTTACTCAAGGTATAGGGTGAACATTGCCATTCCAAAAGGGAGAAATAGGAGGACAGAAAACAATCAGACCAAAACAATACCAAGACACAACAGGGCGAATATTAAGTCCCTTAGCTTCACATGGCTGCCATATGGGGAACACAGAAATAACTTGTGAAGTACAAGGAGGTTAGATGGTCTCATCACTATACCATATAGCTAGGTTTAGACCACACAGGTTCTCTTTTGGGCTGCCTTTGCTTACCGTCTGAATCTTACTTTGTCAGATATTCTGTGTTCTTAGCATCTGCAGTGTCTTGGGATCTCCACTGCACGTTTGGTTTCACACTCAAGGGTGCATGCACTGTCCTCTCAGGGGCTCCTTGCCTGGCCTCTCAAGCCTCCATTTGAAATCTGAGTAGAAACCTTCCTGACCCCACACCTAGATTGCATTTTGAAGGCCAGTAAAACCAGCATCATGTGGGTGATGCCATAGTATGCTGTCAGTAGAAGCAGTAGCCTGGCCTCCTTAAACCATGCCCTCAGCAGCCTCTTAGTGTCCGCACATCTAATCATAGTGAAAAGAGCCCCAGAAAACCAATTCACTAGGGGCCCTTCTCAAGCAGTGATCCTATTGACTTTTCTTTTAAAATAAAGGTTTATTTATTTATTTATTTATTTGTATCTTTGAGCTTCTGGTGGGTGGAATCTTGCTGATTTCTGAGATACCATCAAAGCACTTTTCTTCTTGTCCCTGTACAAAATACTTGGTTTGTTTTTAATAATGTTAATCTCTTTAGCACCTATACCCCTCTTGACTCCCTTCACACATGATTCCTTTGGGGCCAAAACTTTAAGTTTTTCAAATTTTTCTGCTCCTATTCTCACTATAAATCTGGCTAAAAAGCACCCAGCAATAGTCATGCCACAGCCTAATTGTTGAAATGCTTTGAAATTTCATATGCAGGATTAGACAACTGCTCATAATCTCAGTCTCCCGTGAAAATTCAAGACATGGGCAAAATACAGACAAACTTTCTGCCAGACTCTGACACATATTGCCTCTAGTCCAACTGCTACTGGAGTCCTTGTTCATAATGGAAACTTCTTAAGCCTGACCTTTACTGTCTACATTCCTATTGGGATTCTGATTTTCTGCCAGTGGAAAAAGTAGCCCGGCCTCCTTAGCTCCCACCAGAATTATCCACTATGGTGTAAACTATCTGTTTATACCATCCTAAAGCTTCTCTACTACACATCTAAACCTTTAAAAACCCATCCAGCAAGCCAGTTCTAAGGATTCTCAACTACAGAATCAAACACAATGACAAGAAGACCTCCTCTTCTGGTAGCAATTTTCTCAACTAGTCAGCTTTCCCATTCCTGAGTCACAATAGCATATGCCCACAATTTAAAGAGCATTTTAATTTGCTTACTAGAGATACAGTCCATGGTTTTCTATCTCCAAAGCAGAATCAGGTCAGATGTATGGCACAGAAAAGATGCTTAGTTTATGGAAGCTACTGGGCAATTCCAGAAAAGAAGGAGCAACAGACCAGAAATAGTACCTAGAGTCATGCCTTCATGACCCACTCAGACAAGCCCCCACCCCCTGGCAGCTCCCAAGCCAACCAAGTTGACACAAGGAATCACAAGAACTGAGATTCAAAAAGATCAAGTGACTTGGTCAAAGTCATACAGTGTAGTTCCAACCAAGGGCAGATTTTAAACAAACTCAGTATCATAAGAGTATAGGTTTACAAAACAAGATGATAGAAATTTGACAATGGTTGCAATATTGCATATTGTTACCTTCAGAAGGGTTGCTTATTATAACAGATATAGACATGTAAAGCTGCCAGGGGGTGGGGGCTTGTCTGAGTGGGTCATGAAGGCATGACTCTAGGCACTATTTCTGGTCTGTTGCTCCTTCTTTTCTGTATTAACTGTTCTTTTCCAATAGCTAATAAAATCAGTAGTATAGTCATTTTAGCTATTATATATATATATATATATATATATACACACACACACAAATTTATTTCTTTTCTTTTTCCCTTCCTTCTTTCCTTCTATCCCCTACCCCAATTACTTTTCCTCTTTGAGCAGTTTCTTACCCTTACACAGTATTTATTGTAGATTTTGGATCATAGATACTTTTTCAGTTTCTTAAACTAGAGAGACAATACAGTATTTACACCTGTGAGTTTGATTTATTTCATGGTCTCAAGTCACATTCCTTTACTTATAAAAGTCTTGATGCCATCTTTCTTTAAGCTGAGTAGCACTACAATGTATAAAAATATCACCTCTTTTTTATCCATTCCTTGATTAATGGACACTTGGACAATAATGGACACTTGGTTGTTTCCAAGATTTGGCTATTACAAATGATGCTGCTATAAACATGGTTGCACATATATCACTGTGGTATGATGTTTTCAGTTCTTCCGGGAAAATGCCCAGAAGTGGAATAGCTGAGTCAAATGGAATCTCTAATCCTAGCTTTTTGAGAAATCTCCACATTGATTTCTACAGTGGTTGCACCAGCCTACATGCCTACCAACAGTGGAGAAGAGTTCCTTTTTGCCCACAGCCCCTCCAGCATTTGTTATTGGTTGCTTTCTTGATCTTGGTCATTCTTTCTGGGTTGAGATAAAATCTTAATGTTGCTTTAATTTGCATTTCCCCAGTGACCACTGATGTTGAACGCTTTTTCATATATTTATTTGCCATTCATATTTCTTCATCTGAGAAGTGTGTATTCATCTCAGATGCCCAGTTTTGCATCAGGTCCTTGAATTTTGGGGCCCTGATTTTTCTTAATTCTTTGTATGTTCCAGATAGAAGTACTTTATCTGAGGGATAGTTGGCTAAGATATTTTCCTAATTTGTGAGTTTTCTTTTCATTCTTTTGGAGATTTCTTTTGACATGCAAAAACTTTTTAATAAGATGAGATCCCAGTTGTTGATTCTGGGAAGTATTTCCTATGCAGTTTGATTTTTATTCATGGACTGTCTGCTTACTCCTCTGTTGGCAAGATTTCAACCTACTTTATCTTCCAGCAGATTTAGTGTTTCTGTTTTAACATTTAGGTTTTGATCCATTTTGACTTTAGTTTAGTGCATGGTAATAGACATAGGTCTAGTTTTAGTTTTTGGCATATGGAAAGCCAGTTTTCCCAGCACCACTTATTAAAGAGGCTGTCTTTCTTCCAGTGAACATGTTTGGCTCCTTTGTCAAAGAAGAGGTGGCTGAGTGTGTTTGCAGTTGTGGCTGTATCTTCTAATCTATTCCATTGATCTTCAG
>PVJX010019540.1:0-34730 GCA_004027295.1 Dolichotis patagonum | reverse complement strand
TGTAGGGGGCCGCCGGTACCCCGTAGAGGCCTGTGGTAAAGAGAAAGCCTGAGCTAGATTACCCCTCCCATCGAGTAACCAAAGATGGTGCCCATATCCTGCTTCTTGGTCTCGCCTACTTTGTAAACAGCCCTGCCGAATGACTTGTCTGCCTAGTAACCGATGACGCTAGCCAATCAGTTTGCCGTACCTAGCTCTGTGTGATTGGATACCTGACTATATATAAGCAAGTGCCCTTCCCTGCGCGGAAGAAGAAGTACGGAAGCAGCGCAGGGTAGAGACCTGTGCTGGGGAGAGCTCTCAGCGGTCCCGGGAAGGGGAACGAAATAAAGACGTCCGATCACCATTTACATCTTGTCGTGTGTCTTCCTGCCGGCCGGGAACGCGACACCGACACTTATTGTTGTAAGGACTGGAGTGACAACTTGCAAGTTTTTGATACTTTAGTGTTGAAATTATACAAGTGTATGCAATGCTGTCTTTACTTCATGATTTTTTAAAATTTTATTTAAAGAGAGAAGAAACAACAACAACAACAACAAAAAACCCCAGAAAAGAGGATAACAACATTACAGAATTCCAAAGGAAAAAAACAAAAGAACAACAACAAAAAATCCACTAAGAAATCACTACTTGATAAGTTACATACTGTCATCTTGGAAATAGTTGTTCAAGTTACAAAATTAAAGCATACAAAGTAGACATTCAAACAGACTATTAAGATTTCTGCTCAACAATCTAACACAAACAGTAATATGTTTACCTCATGATTTTAAGGATCTCTTCTAGAAGATGTGTGGTTATAGTAGGACAAAGTGAAGGTATTGTAACAATGTGTGATAACTGCGTCTTTCTGCATTTCATTTTTTAAAGGTATTAATGGTCCAGTTCTTAAAGATGAATGAATTCTTCAGTGTCCATTTGTAGTATATTCTTAATTATTCTACCAAACAAGAACATTATAGCTCCCTGATTGTCTCATCTGTTAGCTTAGCTACTAAGCTGCATTTTCTTTGGTCAATGAGTAATGGAAAAGAATTTTAGAATAAGGAAATCAACTAAGACCCAGTTTCTGGGTAAGGAGCTGAGAGCTGGTATTTCCTTTTGGTTGGATTTTCATAAACTATTGAAACTTCAACCCCAAACTTTTTAGAGATGGAGTGATCTCTCAAACTTTGTCCAGAACCTTTTCTGACTCAGGACAGGCTACAGCAGGGGAAGGACTGATGCCTGCTCAGGAGGAAGAAGGACTCTGCTTTGAAAACACAGATGAGCATTTGAAAATTCACAAGGCTCAGCAAGCACTGAAATGTCTTTAGACGCTGAGTCCAGCAGAATAAGGGGAGACTGTGTGCAGCTTGGCACGGGAACCTGCCTGGCACAAACCACCCTGTAAACAACTCTTCAAACATTTACATCTGCATACATGACATTAGATTCTCAAAATGTCTAATTAAACACTTGTCAATGGAAGAAATGTTTCCTTCATCAGGGGACGTGGTGTCAGCCTTGGCCTTTCTGATGAGGAAGCAGTTTCAGCTGACACTGTTGTATGCTCTTCCTTCACAGGCCTGATTCTGTCCTCCTTGTTCAACAAAATTCCTTCTTGAAAGTCGTGGAGGCTGTGCCAAGCTGTGGACCGTGCAGTTGGGTTATGCAGTTAAAGAAAAATATCCAGGGTTCAAGCACTTTTCAAAGAAAATCTCAGTGCTTTAGTTTCTTTTGCACAGTCCTAAACTATGTGTGCTTGAAAAATTTTTGGAAAGTGATCATATCTTAGAACAAGAGTCAGGTAGGGCTGATAGTTTTTAAAATGTTTTTTTCCTCCTAAGGAGTGAATACATTTTTTTTAACATTCAAATGAACATTTGTAGAACAAGTATTACTAGTGGTGTCATGTGTGTGATGATGTGTGTCTCTGTCCTTGTTGACAGAAATGTTTAATTATAAATCTCTGTGAGTGGAACAGCAATGAAGGATTTGGATATATGCTGTCAAAGCACAGAGGAAGAGAGGAAAATAAGGGAGAGGAATGAAAAATGTTTTGATTACTCTTTGGAAAAGCTTGTTGTACTAAAGGAGAAAACTCTGCCTTGAGTGAATTTCTCAATTCCACTGGCCTCAGTTTCCTAATCTTTTAGATAGGTTACATATTATCAAGAATATAAAAAAATTATTGTAGGCATAAATAACATGTTTTGTGTAAACTGCTTATAGAAAGTATTTGCTACATTGTAAATATTCAGAAAGTATTATCCAGTAATGAAATATTGATAACTTTTGGGACTAAAGAGGTTTAAATGAAGAGAAGGTGCAAAGGACAGGGAGAAGAATTAGGTAGTTGTTGCAGTATGGATAGAGAATTTGCTTTGGAAAGGATAATGGGCTGTTCTTTCACTAGAATAGTGGCTAAGAAGTGTGGTATAGATAAGGGGACAGACAAGTTTTGAGTTGAGGATGGAGAACTACAAAGCATCTCATGGTCATAAAATTGTCTTCTCATTTTTAGAGATGAGATCTTTTGCTGAGCATGAGGAGAAATAGGGGTAGAATTTGGGGCTCTAGGAGCATGGACAAATTTTCATAGCCCCTGCTATGGGGAATTTGATGGGGCTAAATACAAGGGTTGCTCAGCAATGCCAAGGACCTAGCTGAGGTCAGACAGCCTTAGTTTGTAGAGGAGATATTTGCTGTGGTTCATCAAATGTTGGTGGTAATATTGTACATCCTGGTGCAAGAACAGAGAATATTCAAAATTAATTTTGAGGAACAAGAAGGGAGGTGAGGAAGAAAGGCAAAGATTCTAGTGAAAACATGGTTGGAATCATTGACCACTAAATAAGGTTGTGAACTGAGATTAATCCAAAGTGATGATTTGGGTGGATGGATGTGCAGAGCGAATAGAAATGGAGGACATTTTATTCAACCAACACTGATCTGGCTGCTATTCTATACTACACGTATGTTGAAAAGTGGTGGTGGGGTGGGGCAAGGCGAAGATGAAGGAATCATAATTACCTTTGAAAGTTTAAAAGCCAGGCAGATTACCCTCTATAGGGAACCCAGGATTTAGCCTAGTGATATAACTTGGATAAATTAAATTCTGATTGTGAGGTACTTTGAAGGAGGTGTGGAGAGAGTGCTAGGAAATTGTGGAAGAGGGCATTCAACCCAGCATGTGAGAAGACGGAGAGAGTGTCCTGGAGAAGAGCTTGCTCAGCTGAACAGAGGATGACTCTTTAGTTGATTGTAGGAGAGTAAGAATGAGTATGGAAAGAAAGGAGAAGAAAAAACAGGGAAGCAGAGTGAGAGCAAGGGATTGATTTGACTGTGCCAGATAAAGGATTCAAAGAGAAAGTGATAATTGAGATGAGTTAAGTGTGATACTGTTGCTATGCAAAAAAATCAAGAAGATATAAATTGAAGTGATAGAATTTTTATTGATGGGAACAGAAGAAATAAGACTTCAGGAGAACAGAATGATGAGATTTAGTGGCTAATTCAATATGAAAAATTTATTGAAAGTGGTCAATTTTGCACATTTGAGTCAGATAGGGATTATTACAATAACAGAAAGAGGAGGAATATTGAGTTACAGGAAATTTCAGAAAAGATATTGAGTTTGGAGGTCAACCATTTGGGTGGACAAATTGAGTGCATTTGGCTTTTAGCATAGCTAGACTTGGGATTCAAATGACAGTATAAAGACCCATCTCTGTTCCTGTCATAACTTCTCTTTATTCAGCTTATCTTGCTTGTTTAACTTCTGAAAACAGGCTCAGCACATGTGGTAAGCCATATGTTTTAAAATGTAGGTTTTACTATTATTTAAGTATGGAGAGGCCTGCAAATTAGGAGCTAATTTCTATTGAATAATAGTTTGCTACTGTTCCTAAGATGAAGGATATACTTTACCATACTGGGCCACATAGCAAAGGTTCAGGGTGAATGAAGGGGATAAAGGAGTGAGGTGAAAGCACTGGCAAAAGTCTTTATTGTAATTTGCAGGAGAAGTAAGACAAAGAAGTATAGGATTGGCTACTTTGAATAATTTTAGTGGACTCTGATGTGTAGAGGATTTCCCAAGTTAGCTGGTACCTGGCCATGGGGTAAAGAGGACCGAAGAATATTGGCTTGGCCCATGGAAACTTGATAAAGGAGGTAGTTAGGAAGTATAGTGGGTTGGCATATGAAGGACAAACTCACAGAGGCAGAGTGTCATTGACAGCCTGAAGAAACTAGCTGATCCTGGGATGGACAGTCTTTCTTGGTTCAATGAGGCCCCAGGTGTCAGAACATTAACATTATTGTGGTTAATTGATTGTCAAATTGAGTGGGGAACTCCCAGCTGAATTGAATCAGCATGGTTTTGGGCATGGAAGACCCACTTTAGGAGGATTGTTGTTGGAACAGTGTAAAAGGAGAACCTGAAGGAAGGATTTCAGCTGATTTTCCTTGAAAGATCTTTGGCTGTTCTTTTCAGAGGAGCTATGGTCCTTGCCTTGGGTGTTGTCTCCTGGCTTTTGCCATAGATTCTTCAGCTTCCAGCACTTTCGGCCTGTTGATGCAAACTCTTTAGCTTTTAGTGAGGACCTTTGACCTCCTAGCACAGACTCCTTGGTCTCTGCGGGTCCTTCCCTTCCTCATGCAGACTCATACAGGACATTGCTGTATGCTCCAGGCCTTTGACTGGATCCTTGTGTCACTGGCACATGGACAGATCTTTTGCACTCTTCTAGATTTGATTCTGTGACTGGCCATTGTAGGTCCATCTTGTAAATTTCTGTGTCCTGCATTAAATCTGATTCAGAGCACGTGCAATCTTTTGAGGAGCCTTTCCTCAGTCCTGTAAGCTCTTGTGTTCATGAACTAATACAAATATAGCATGTAGAAAAGTATAGGTAATGCACCTATGTCAATGCTAGGAAAGATTCTGATTGTCCTTGCTCGGTCATCCCTTTCAGTAGTTTAGTGTGGGGTGTGTGTAAGGAATGGTACTGTGTTCTACAACCTAGACCAGAATATGGGAATCAGTGAGAACTACCCTACAGAGAAGAAACAAAACAGACACAGAACAGAAAACTGGAAAACATGCCAGTAAGCCAAAAATGCTACTAGTTTTCTACAAGATGCCTGGAACCATCTTTGTTGGGATGACCAGGTTGCAGTTCAAAGTGGCTCTAGGAGCCTATGCTTTAGTGTAGTTAAGTGTTTTTTGTTTTTAAGAGCCCTGATTGCATAATATTTGTTGCTTCCTGGCTTGATTCCTTTCTTTTATCCTGCATTTCTACAAGCCGATATACTCCCTGAAACTGAGGTTCCAAAGCAAATTTGAGGTTTAGGTATTGTTTTAGGTAGTCCAATTCCATCGAGTGACTACCAGTGTTTCTTTTTAGTGCCTAAAAAAGACACCACAGCTTTATGTTTGACTGTACTCTCTTCTTTTATTAAGTAATCTATGTTCTTCTACACTGCTATATAGATTTCCTGAATCCTTGCTCATATTAATGACTGTCTTTCTAGTCTCTTCTTTTTAATGTATCTTTCTTAATATTGTTAGATTTGTATTACTAAGTATAACACCCCCAAAGCCCACCCTAGTTATTTGAATGTTACATATAGAGAGTGGTATGTACATGGCGCAAGGGTATTTAAAGTCCTACACTTCACATTCCTCTTATGTAATTTATTAGCAATATTAAAGGGCTTAAGCAAGTAAATGCTTGTTTAAAAACCCTCTCTGTAATGTAATGTAGTTCAGATTACTGTAAGATGATTTCTTGACTTCTCGCTCTATGTTGTATGAATTCTAAGTCTTTTTAAGACCTTTAAAAAAATCTCCTTTAAGTAAATGCTTCTCTGTCCCCATAACTAGGTCAAACTTTTTTTTGCCTTTATTTTTCCTGAAATTTTCTTTTTTAACCTTCTTTTCTGCCAACTAAATTGTAACTACTCTTCAAAGTGTTTCTGAAATCCTATCTCTTATGAAATCTTTTCTAATTATCTAGATTACAATGCTATCTTTTTTGTCTTGCATATTGATTTCACATTTGATTATTTAATATTTAATTACTTCATATCTTTTAGCCTCTGCAATGTTATATACTTCTGAGGGCAGAGATCCTTATTATCACTTCTTTTATATTATGGATGGTGCAAGAGATATAGCTTTAACTAAATAGTTGCTAACTGATTAATTATTAATTTGAAAAATTAATCTAATCTAATTTTAAATAATTTCTCTTTGGGTGTACTTTATAAACATCTCCTTTCCCTAGGAGAAGAAATAAATTTAGATTGATTAGACTGACAGATGCTGAGACAATTTAGCTCAATTAAGCAAATCTTTATTAAGTTCTAGAACATATGGGTAAGTGCTGAATAGATATCCATTTGTTCACTTATTCAGTCTACCAATATTTATTGAGTATCCGCTATTTGCCCTGTACTTTGTTAGGTAATATAGTAAACATTTACTACTACTAGACATTTAGATATTGAAAACTACACAGGAATCTCACATGGTCCTCATCTTCAGTTGGATTTACTTACATGATCAATAGTCATACCATTGTATGATTATAAAGCATCATAGGAAATTAAGAGTTTTTTTGGACATATCAAGAAGGGAACAATTCATTCTGACTCCAGTAGTTTAGAAAAGAACTCATAGCAGGAGTAACACTGGAAAAAAAAAAAGTCCTGGAAGGAAGCGTTGACATGCATGTCTGCTTTCTGTTGTTAAAAATTAGCATGCTGGAATATTTTCATTTCCAGGAAAATGATAGAATATGTAGTTTTTCCTGTTTACCTCACTAAGTACAACTAAAAATTATATACATTAAATACATAAAAAATAGAAAAAATTCTGAAAAGTAGAAAGAAGAGAGACAAGCTAGGGACCTTGGGACCTGAAGAATGAAATGTTACTGAGTTCTTTGGATTTTCTTTTTACCTTATATCTCAGACTTAGAGCTGAAGAAGCTGGCAACTTACAAATGCCGGTGGATTCAGAGTGGCCTTGAGAAAAGCCTGCTTCTTTGGTCATAAGACAAGATAGAGATAGTTTGACAAGAAAGAAAACTGTTAGTAGGCCACCATTCTACCCCAGCCAAACATCACAGATAAAACAATGTTCAGATATTCACATAGGCCTGTATAAAGACAGAAGCCTTCCTTAATGAGACTGTGTAAGATATACCAACCTCTTGATGGGGTGGTGTCCGAGAAGACCAAGTAGGATTTTTATTACCATCAGTCAATAATGAGGTTTCCTTCATCCTCACTGTACCCCCATCTCTTATGTTAGTAGTGGCCATGTGGGGAGCTTGGATCTGTTGTACTAAGTGGCAATAATTCACCTCTTCTTTTAGCTGCTTATATGGTGTCAAATGAGAAGTTGTGGAGAGTCAGGACTTTTGCCATTGACCAGCAGAAATGAGGCCATCTCATCCAAATGTTACTGAAGACCACATGGGAAACTTAATTCCTTCACTCAAAATTTATGAGGAAAACACTTCCTATTTTAGTTTTATTGTAGACCAAGTGCAGCACATGAACTTCTGCACCCAACCATATGAGGCAAATACTAATAGACATGAAAAATCAATGTACAATAATATAATTGTAATGGGGGACCTTAATACCCCATTGCCACAAAGAGATCAACTAGACAGAAAGTGAATAAATAAATTACAGAACTGAATCAAACCTGTAAACAAATGGACTTGCTAGATGTTTACAGTGTTCTATCCAACAACATCAGAATGCACATTTTTCTTAGCTATACATGGGACATTTTCTAAAATAGACCATATGTTAGCCCATTCAACATGCTAAAGTAAATGCAAAGGGATTGGAATTATCCCATTCCTATTATCTGATCATAGTACATTGAAATTGGAACTTAATGGCAAAAGAAACTGCAAAACCTATGTAAACACATGGAAATTAAGTAACACCCTTCTGAACAACCAATGGGTTTCAGATGAAATTAAAGAAGAAATTAAATAATATTTACAATTCAATAAAAATGTAGATACAACATACTGGAACCTGTAATTAAAGTGGTCCTAAGAGGGAAATATGTGACAATGAATTCTCACATCAGGAAAACAAAACTAGTACAGATAAGTAACCTAATTCTTCACCTCAAGCTTCAAGAAAAAGAAGAGTAAGACAAGACCAAAGGTCATAGAAGAGAGGAAATTATAAAGATCAGAGCATAAATTAATGCAATTGAGACTAAGAAAACAATACAAAGAGTTAATGAATCAAAGAGTTGTTTCTTTGAAGGAATAAACAAATTGATAAACTCCTAGCCAACCTTATCAAGAAAAGAAAAGAAAAACTGAAATTCATGCAATGAGGAATGAAAAAGGAGAAATTACTATAGATCCTGTGGAAATCCCAAAGATCATTAACACCTACTTTGAAAACCTTTACTTTCATAGGCTGGAAAACATAGAGGAAATAGACAGATTCCTAGAAACGTATGAATTATCAAAGCTGAATTAAGAAGATATAAAATTTTGAATAACCTATCAGTTACTGAAATGGAAACGTAATTATAAACTTAAAAAGAGCCCAGATCCTAGTGGATTCACAGCTGAATTCTACAAGAAATTTAGAGAAGATTTAATGTCAGTACTCCTCAAACTCTTTATGAAATTGATAAGGAGAAGTTCTCCCTGACTCATTCCTGGAGGCAGGTATTCTGATACCGAAACCAGAGAAACCCAATCAAAAAAGAGAACCATAGGCCAGTCTCCCTAACAAACATTGATGCAAAAATCCTTAATAAAATAATAGCAAATAGAATGCAGCAAATCATCAAGAAGATAATACAACATGACCAGGTGGGATTCATCCCAGGAATGCAGGGATGGTTCAATATACACAAATCAATAGAGGTAATATACCACAGCAACAAAGCCAAAGACAAAAGAACACATGATCATCTCAATAGATGCAGAAAAAGCTCCTGATAAAGTGCAACACTCATTCATGATAAAAAAAAAACCCTACAGAAAATTGGAAAAGGTGGTCTCTACCTCAATCTGATAAAAATCATCTATGACAAACCAACAGCGAAATCATATTAAATGGTCAAAAACTGAAAGCTTTCATTCTAAAATCAGGATGTCCATTATTACCACTCCTATTCAATATAGTACTGGAAACATTAGCCTGAGCAATTAGGCAAGAGAGAGAAATAAAAGAAAAAGGATAAGAAGGGAGAAGTCAAATTATCATTATTTGCAGACAACATGATACTCTACATAGAAGATCCCAAAATCTCTATCAAAAGACTATTAGAGTTAATAAGCAAATTCAGCAGCACAGCTGGATACAAAGTCAGCACTCAAAAATCAATAGCATTCCTGTGTACAGACAACAAATTCACACAGAGAGAAATTATAAAAATAACATCTTTCACAGTAGCATCCAAAACAATGAAATATTTAAGGGTCAATCTAACAAAGAAACTAAAAGATCTATATATTGAAAACTATAATACTCTAAAAAAGGAGATTGAAGAGGATATCAGAAATGGAACGATAACACTTGCTCTTGTATAGGAAGAACCAACATTGTGAAAATGGCCATACTTTCAAAATTGTTGTGCAGATTTGATGCAAACCTGATCAAAATACCATTAACATACCTCACAGAATTAGAGAAAACAATTTTAAAATTCTTTTGGAAACAGATGAGACCTAGAATAGTAAAAGCAATCCTGAGCAACAAAGGCAAGGCAGGAAGCATCACAATCCCTGATTTGAAATTATACTACAAAGCTAAGTGATAAAATCAGCATGGTACAGGCAAAGAAATAGACCTGAGGATCAATGCAACAGATTTGAAGATTTAGACACAACTACAACACTCAGCCAACATATCTTTGACACACAGACACAGACAGATACAAGGACACAGACACATACACACACAATTTCAGGAATGAAATGTGCTACCTTGGATCCTATAGCCCCCAATAGACCAAGTCTGCATATTACCAACAGCTCTATGTACATAAATTTGACTACCTAAATGAAGTGGAGCAAATCCTTGAGGCAGACAAATTACCAGAACCCATTCAATATGAAACAAATAATTTGTGTACTTTTATAACTATTAAATTTAATTTTTAATTTTAATTAAAGAAATTGAATTAGAGAAATTTTAATTTTTAAAAACGCCTAAGAAAGAAATCTCCAGCCCCAGATGGTTTCATTAGAGAATTTAAGCAAATATTTAAAGGAGCCTTAACACCACTTATGTGTATTTTAATCCAGAAAACAGATGGAGGGACATTTCCTTATTTCTTTTATGAAGTTGTTATTACCAGGTACCAAATGACTAAAACAATACAGAAAAAGAAAACTACATACCAATGTCCTTTATGAATATAAGCAACTCAAAATTGTAACAATATATTAGCAAATAGAATTCAACAATGAAGAAAAACCTGTATAGCATGACTGAGAAAAGTTTGTTCTTGAGACATTGGGCTGTTTGATATTTTAAAATCAGTCTGTTTAATCCATCATATTGAAAAGTAAAGCAAGAAAAACCATGTGATCCTATTAACTGATGCATAAAAGTATTGGACAAGTCCAGCATTCGTTTGTAGTTAAAATTCTCAGCAAGGAACAAAGAAAACTTCTTCAGTGTGATAAATACCATCTACAAGAAACCAGTGGTTAACATTTTAGCTTGTGGTAAAAAACTTAATGTTTCCCCTCTGAGATATGAATAAAGTGGGAGGAATTAGTCTACTTAATTTCAGACCTTATTGTGGTATTGATGGAAGGATAGAAATCACCACATAAATGTGCCCTGACGATTTTTCATGAAGGTAAAAAAGTAGTGCAATAAAGGAAAGATAACCTTTTCAACAAAAGACAGTGGAGCAGTGTGCACTGTCAGCAATCTATAATCCTGGACCTAAGTCTCATATCTTATATGAAGATTAACTCAAAATGGATTATGGATCTAAACATAAAATGTGAAAACCACAAAACTTGCAGGAAATAAACAGGAGAAATATGATAGACCTAGGTAAAGAGTTATTAGATTAGAGTGGGATCTATAAAAGAAAAAATGATAAATTGGAGTACAATTAAAAATGTTTGCTCTGTGGAAGATCTTGTCATGAAAATGATAAGATACAGATTAAGATAAAATATTTGACAGTCACTTACTTGACAACGGACTAGATGTCTAGAATATATAAACTCTCAAAACTGGACTGTTGGAAAGCACATAATCAATGTGAGTTTGATTTACTTCAGTTATGAGTATGGTCTCAAGTTGCCTCCAAAAATAATAATAAAAATAAAAAACTGAAAGAGTAGTAAGATCCAAAATGTACAATAGATATTGCAATAATGAAAGAGACAGAAAGTTCTCAAAAGGAAAAAACAACTGGGATAGGGGAAAGGAGAAAAGGAAGAAAGGAAAAGATTTTATGTATATAGGTATACATATATGTATGTATATGTATGCAAGATAGATAATTATACTACTAAACTCTGTTAGTTCATCAAAAAGAACAATTTGTGCTGTCATTGTTTGGTTTGATAATTTTTTATGCCTAGATCTTGTAACCTGAACAACTACATCTAAGATAACTATGCAATATATTAACTAGTGTTAATTTCTAGTGTTAATTAACTAGTGTTAATTAACTAGTGGGAAATAAACACTTGGAAAGATCCATCCCAATAGCTAGATAAAAAAATGGCGATCATACTAACTTCATGTCAGAATATTAAAAGTCTGCATATCTCATACGTTGTTGTTGGGACGCAGAACTTGTATTCCTGGGCAGCTATCCCTAAGAAATGAAGATTTAGGTTCATAGAGAAGCCTATACGTTAATGTGTGTAGCAGCTTAATTTGTTGTAGCCTCAGGCTGGAAGCAACAATGATGCCCTTCAATGGTTGAATGGTTAAAAAAAAAAAGGCTGTGGCGTATCCCTCCTTTGGAACCGTACTTAGCAATAAAAAAGCACAGATTATTGATATAGGCAATGACCTGGATGAATTTCTGGGGAATTATGCCGAGGTAAAATTGCCAGTATTTAGAGGTGATGTGCTGTATAGTTCTATTTATATAAATTCTTGAAATGAGAGAGTTTTAGAAATGGATAACAGACTATCATTTGCTAGGATTTAAGGAACGGGTGGGTGAGTGATATGGAACAAGGTTGAGCGTATCTGTAAAAGACCAAAATAAGGACTCATTGTGATGGTGGGATGCTCTGTATCCTAAATGGCAGTATTCTGGTTCTGAAATAGTACTGTAGTTTTGTAAGAGTTTTGTAGGAGCAACTGGAAAAGGTCTCATCAGATCTCTCTGTATTCGTTTAACTGTTGGTTGTACAGCAATCTCAAAATAAAAGCTGTGACAGAGTTGGGGGTATAACTCACTGGTGGAGAGCACTAGTGAGCATAACATCCTGTATTTGATTCTTAGTACTACAAAACAACAACAACAAACCTCCTAAAACTTGTAACAAAAAACTTAATGTGTTTTACTGTGGATTCCTTCCCAATCGGTGATCATTTTTGAGTCTTTTTGTTAACCAGTGATATATTGGTCTACAATTATTTATTCTGAATTCCAGCTTTGCACTCAGAATTACGGTGGCTGGAACTATTAGTAATACAATTAAAGAAGCAAAAGACTTGAAATGTGTACAAATGTGAGACTGTGTGCTTGTGTGTGTGTATGTGTGTGTAAAGCATGTGCAAGCATGTATAAGAGAGTAGACCTAGCTTTCCTTTTGCAGTGGCTTTCTCTAATGTTCTAATGTAAATCATAAGAGCTGTAGTGTAAAGTGGTGTTTGTAATCCTTTTCAGCTTCTAACTTGTGAAAGAGAATATCCTCTCTCAGGATATGTAGATTCAATGCAGTATCAACCACTGTATTGTCAAATCCAAGTGAATTATGCAAAACAAAAGAAAAACAAATGGCCTAGCTGAGGTTTGGCAGCTGTAACAGGAACCTATCAATTTGAGGTTTGCTATAATGCATTACATTTAAAAGAATATTCTTGTAGGTAATTCTAGTGCTTGGAATGAATGAAGAATCAAATGAAGTCTCTGTAGCTCATTTCCAAAAGGAGTGAGAAAAGAAAAGAAAAGAAAAGAAAAGAAAAGAAAAGAAAAGAAAAAACAATTGTCAACTTTCCCTTGGTTTATACTTATGAAATACAGAAAGCTTTAATATTTTAGATTATTTCTTAGTTATCAGTTAATTTGCCGGTGGAATTTCTCTGAAGAACTATTTCACATGTATTTTAATTTGAGCAAAATATAGAAAACTCAGGACAAATATGGAAAGTGTTTGCATTAAATGATACCACACTAATACGGTTTTAGGGGGCTGCAGAAAGACAGATTCTATTCCATCTCATTTTTAGAAGATTCTTACAGACTTAGGTGAAATAGATGAGAATCTCTGCTTTTATAGAATCAGATAATTGTCCTCCTGTGCAGTGTCCAATACCAGCTTATTGTGTAATAAAAACGAATTCATAAAAGCAAAAAAAGGAGGCAAAAACGAATCTTCATGGACTTGGACCATTTATAAATGCTCCTGTATAACAAATCACAAAGCAGGTCATTAACAGATACTCTGTGCCTTGCCAGGGCTGCACCACGCTTCCACTCCTAAGCCTGGTGAGTGCTGTCCTCTGGGGTTTTGTCGTACAGCCTGTCTAGCTCTGGGCAACCGCCCTAGCACCTATGAAGTGCCTAACTCTGTGCTATCTATTGAAGAAACCAACAGAAAACGCATAAAAAAGTCACTGCCTTCATGGATTTTCCATTCTGGATTGAAAATACGAACAATGACCTAAATAGTAATTTTACACATGTTGAGTATCCCTTATCTGGAATTTTGGGACCTGAAATGTTGCCAGTTTCATGTGGGTTTTGGTATATTTACACACACACACACACACACACACACACACACACACACTCAGACACACATGCAGACACACACACAGGTATCTTGGGAATAAGAACCAAGTCTAAACATAGAATTCTTTTGTGTTTCATACATACTTTATGCATGTATCCTGAAAGTAATTTTATATAATATTGCACATAAATTTGTGCGTAAAACAAGGTGTCATGTGTGGGATTTTCTATTTGTGGTAGTCATGTTGGTGTTCAAAATATTTTTTTAGTTTGGAGCATTTTTAATTTTGGATTTTCAGATTAAGATGTTCAATCTACAGTAAACTGAAAGTGGCATACTCTGCAGAAAAATTAAGAGGGGAAATGGATTTCTAGAGTTTGAGGAGTCACCGCAATTTTAAATAAACTGCTGTGCATTTGGAGCAAAGGCTGGAAGCATTATGTTCCCTCTGAGTAAGAGCATTCTGGGAAGAGGGACTAAGGTGGGACCATTGGGCGGGGCAGCAACGTCAGTAAGAAGGCCAGAGAGTCTGGGGCACAGGGAGGCAGTGCTAGATGAGTGATGTCGCAGGAGTGAGGCGATCTCAGTACACTTGGAGTTAGGGCTGCGACTGGGGAAGAAGCTGATCAGGAAAAAATAATACAAACAAACACCATTGAAAATATTTTTTGATTGCTTTCAAGATAAGCAATGGAGATGGAAGACTGGGGGATTTTACCGTATACTAAAAACTTAGTTTTATGTCTAAAATTAATTATTCTACTTGAAACAATGAAACCTGTTACAGAGGACTTATTCTAGTAGGTAGTACAATATGTCAGTCAACCATTGTCCTGGTATGTTCAGTTTTTCAACATTGGCACATTACCCAAAGCTGACATTTTTTATTGGAAAAACCTGTTACAAACTGCAAGGACAAAAAAAGGAGTCAGAACCAGAAAAGGCTGAAACATATGCATTTCCTAAACTTTTTTGTTTACCATTGTGCTTAAAAATTTTAGTGGCTTTATAGACAGTAGTAAATACTTATAACTCATTAATGTCAGGTCCACATAGTGGAATAATACAGTTTGGTAGTCTCCAACTTGTAAGACGATGGTGCCAGTAAACTCCCACGTGACCCTTATTGGTGTTACTGTGAAACACTATGCAGACTTTAAAATAATGCAAGCTATTCAGCACACCTGGCTCCAACCACTGCATGACATCCCTTTCTTACAGATAAAGGTCTGTCAGCACCTTCATTCCAGGGAGTATTTGCAGGTTGCAACTTGGCACAGTGGTTCAAAAGAGGAAAGAGACTCAAACTAAACTTGAACAAAATCTTTCTTTTGTTTGAAGGAGAAATGCCCTTTGGACCCTGCTATAGCTACATCCTGGGAAGCTTTAGGAATCTTATTTTCATTTTTTGTTTTTGGTAAAAGATGAAGTGCCTTTGAAAAACAGTTTACCTTTGAATGCAAATGAATAAAAACAAACTCTTTTGATGTTTGCCAACAGGTTTGCTTAAGAACAAAAATGATTTAGAGAGAATTTTTTAAAAGTCAGTGTTGTATATTTTTTTTTCTTCTCTAGATCACAAGAACACTGAAAATTGAAACATCAATACCCTTAAGGGTAAAATTTAACCTGTCTGTCTCTGGAACAAAACAAGAATGTCCACAAATCGGACACCCTCTGTGGAAGAATAGACATTAAGTGCATGTTTGTTGAGAAACTGACAAGATACATGAGTCAGGTTAAAGAAACTATCTAAAATGGTTTTTAAAAGTTCTATTTTTCCCATATGAGATGATGCACATCTGTAATTCCAGCTATTAAGGAGGCTGAGGTAGGAGAATCACAAGTTTGAGACCAGCCTGTCTTAAAACAAAGCAGAACAAAACAAAATGAAACAAAACAAAGTTCCATTTTTCCACTCTGCCACCTTCAATTCTCAATTCTTGGTTGCATGTATTTACAGACATGAATTTAACCATATAGCTGTGGCAAGGGGCAAAGGAAAGTGTGTATTTTCTCTCATATTTCTTTTTCTTTTCTATTCTTTCTTTTCTTTCTTTTTCTTCTCCTTCTCCTTCTCCTCCTCCTCCTCCTCTTTCTCTTCGTCTTTTGGTGTTAGGAATCAAACTCATGACCTTGCACTTGCCAGGAAGGTGCTGTGCTGCTGAGCTATATCCCCTGCCCTCACATTTCTTTTTAAGAGCAGAGAAATGTGTCTACTCATATCTCACTGGCCAAATGTTTGGAACTAAATCATATGTTCATGCTACAACTAGTCAGTATTGAGAGACATAGATTTACCAGGATTTGCTGAAACTATCACAGATCATATCCTGGAGCTGGGGAAATCTGTTCACAGCTCTTCCAGTGAAGGAGCAGGAAGGATGGGTTCCCAGTGTAGTCTGGTACCTCTGCCTGTATAATGTGAGCTATTTTCTTGCCCCTTTAGTCTCATTTTTGTTAATTGACATTAGTGCATAAGAGGGCTGTACCTTTCTACTCTGTAACATGGTCTTAGTTATAAGGAATATGGTACAATTAAGGTCAACGTTGGACTGCAGAAAGGAAAGTAGTCCCATATGATTACAATGGATTTTAAAAATTTCTATTACCTACCAATGTCTTAGCTATCATATAGCTATCATAGCACAATGCATTACTCATGTGTTTGTGGTGGTGCAGGAAGAAGTAAACCTACTCTTCTGCCAGTCATATAAAATATAGCATGTACAATTGTGGAAGTGCATAATACTTGACAGGAAAAAACAACTGTGTTACTAGTATATGTATTTACTATTCTACACTTTTTATCATTCTTTTAGAGCAAATTCCTACTTATAAAAAGGCTTATTGTAAATTGGTATATATTATTTTGTTGGCAGCAGCTGCCCATATTTCATGGGTTTTTTTGCACCTAATGGCATTACTTTCTCTTGTACTTCACTTAATCTTGTATTTTGTACATCATAGTCTGAGGAGAAATAGGCTACACCATATATATGTCATTTGGCATAGGTGTGCATAGGACATATGATCTAGGTTTGTGTCACTACACTGTATAATGATCACACAGTGACAAAATTGCCTAATCACACATGTCTCAGGACACATTCCTGTTTAAGGGTTACATGACTGTATTGTCATGAGACAGAGAATTCTTTTCATGTACCTCTTTTAAAAGTTTTACTTTTACTTAAAAATTGTGTTTTTTTAGTACATGTTTGCAGTACGTAATGATTACTGTCACCACGGGGTCCTGGTACATGTACATAACACATCTTCCTTTTAGACGCCCCTCCCCTGTCTGTTCTCCTCTAGTGCCCGTCTCTTGATCCTCTGTTGAGTGAAGTTAATGTTGCAATTTCTTCCGGGGATGACAAAGAGGAAGAGGGAACACAATTCTTTGAGTTCTTGCAGCTCAAAAAATATTCATTAGCCTTTCCTTATTTCTGCAATTCAGAAGAGCCTATGAGAATCTGAACAGGTCAACAGTTATAGCATTAGAAGAGCAGGTACATATCATTCTCCCTGCTTGGGGTATCCACACCTTGGGATAGTTCAGACAAGGTTATAAGGTGTCAGAAGAGAACAGCTTGGCTCCAGTCTGTGGTAAAACCAGCAGAAGACTGGGCCATTGTCTATCATGGATGGATCTAGTGTGAGGCTAGAGGAAAGCAGAGCATCTCTTCAAGTCAGTGCATATGCCTTTTGAATAGAAACCAAATTAGTGAAGGCCACAAAGCATCAGGGTGAAGCAGCTAGACTGGGAACCCCAACAGCTGCTTGCCTCTCCAGGAAGCTGATTACATGCAGTAGCCCTTGCCACCTCTCCCTGCTCACATCACCATCCTTCCTGCTCTGATGCACTGCTGGCTAGGAGGACAGAGGGAGGGGGAGGCACCCCAGGCTCAGAGTACATGGGGAGAGGAGAGCAGAACTCACCACCTGGTCTCTCCAAGGCCTTGACCCACAGCCTGGCTGGTCTGGGGAGATGGAGGGAAGAGAGCCTTAAACTAGATATGAAACTAGAATTTCAAATAGTTTTAACTCAAATGCTGAAACACGTGTCCTAACAACTGAAGGTTATTGAATAGTTGCCGATTGAATAGTTCCAGGTACTATTAAGGAAGAGTAAAATATGATTCAGTGTAGCACAGTTGACAGCAAGGATTGGAGAAATCTAGCCATTTTGTGTTTGTATTCCACTGAGTGCAAACTATACAGTAATCTGGTTACCTGCAAGAGAGCAGAAAGAGAGTGTGAAAGTCAGATTGACTTGATTCGAATTCTTGCTCAGCCCTTTACTAACCACATGATTTTTGGCAAGTTATTTTCTACTGTTTTCTTAACTGTAGAATGGGGATGGGTGGTAACATCAACCTCCTAGGATGCGGGGAAAGATTAAGTGAAATAGATCGTAGGAAGCTAGAGTGAAGCTTGCAGCATAGATACTTGAAAGGGGCAGGAATTATTTTTACTGCTGGAGACAGATGTGGTATATCAAGGACTAATGGTCAATGTAGCTATCAGATGTAGTTTTCAGTGGTTAGATGTGTCAGATCTGAGAAGTATTTTATGTTTTCTGTGTCCTAAACTATCTTTTTCAATGAAGTCAGTATAGTGTCATGGTGTTTTTCTGCTTAATTGGAAGTTACTGGAAACAAGTACTATACAAACCATGAAAAATGGCTTTTTGTCTTGGTCAGAAGGATGAAGCCCAAAAGAGATCTGAGGCAGGGCTTCTTCCAACCCCTCAGTGCACCACCCACATTTCCATGGGAAGATGCATTAAAGAACACGCCCTGCACCATTGCATTCCTTGGCAATCCTGGCCCTGCGAAGTTTGGCAGGAAGGGATTTTCATCTTGCCAGCTAAATCTTGTCACTCTGAGCTGGTTTTATGTCTTTGTTCCCAACCCCTTCCCCATTCCCAGCAGAAGGAACTTTGGCAGTTGTATCTGATTCCTTCTACTCACTAGCTCTGACCCTAACATTCTCTCCTTATTCTCCAGCTTATATGCGTACTTGGGAGGCTTTCTCTGAGCAGTTTCCAGCTGTGATACAGCCTCTTGCTCATCTGCTTCCCAATCTCTTCCTTTGGTTTAAGCCTCCCTTCTTTGACCCACCAAAAACTGAAGTTGTGTAACAAGACAGAGGCTGCATATTCCCTTGCTGGCCTGGAAGCAGTCACTTGTGCAGAGCTGTGTGGTTAATAAGAAGGGTTGTTCAGCCCATAGGTGGTTAATGGAGGTATGTGAGGGAAGAGGGTCTGTTCTAGAAGCTGTCCAGCCTTTTCTTGAAGTAGATGCCATCTGAGAGCAGATTGCCTCTGGAACAAACTATACCTTTATGTCAACAAACTCTTCAAAGGAGAAGACCTTCCAACATTCTGGGTGGGCCCCTGGGAGTCTGAGGCATAGGCAAGAAGGAAACAAAGATGATGACGAAAAGCCTTGGGGAGGGAAGGGGAGAAGAGTCAGAAAGGTGAAGGAAAGCTATAGTTATTGAATACCCATACTCTACCTGTCATATATTTTTGCTGAAGGTTTAAGATAGTATCCCATAACACTATTTTTATAGCCAACACTTAGTGTTTATTATGTACCAGGCACTGTACCACACAGTTTTTATGTATTGTCTTTTAATATTCACTACAAATACGTGAAATACAGAGTCTGCCAAAAAATGTATACACATTTCAGGAAAAGAAAAATAGTATATTTCAACATATAATGCTAGCCTTGCATGGGGACCCTAGAGGACGTCATCTATGGAAGAAAATGTACCATACTTCCGGCCTTTAGAGAAGAAATCGAAAATGCGTGTGCATCAATCCGAGTGACTAAATTACTCATGCAACAGTTTGCTACTAATAAATGGCTGGAAGCCAATGACCACCACTTTGAGGGCCTCTGGTAACTGTAGAGGGCAAAGGTAGCTTGTTTTAATCTCATGATGTTTCAATAAATTTAGTATTACAATGTTTATACAGGTTTTTCTCTTCCTGAGTATACATTTTTTGTATACTCAGGAAATACATTGTTTGGCAGACTTTGTAGGCAAAAGTATTATCTTCATTTTGGAGATAGGTAAACTGAGGCATGGATCACTGAGTAGCTTTCCTCCATAAGTCGTGAAGTAACTTTCCCAAGCCCACACAGTGAATAAATGGGAAAATCAAGTCTCAAATCCAGGAATTAATACTTTTTCTGCCTTCCTTTTTTTCCTTTCCCATGACCTCTCTTCCCTCTTTGAAGTTGTAGAGAAGTGTTTGTTCGTGGTCTATTTAGCATTGTATACTTTGCAATTTTTTTGCTTATTTTGAGTGATTTCACTGTTGAAAGTGACCCTCAAGGGTAGCACTGAAGTGCTGTCTAGTGTTCCTAAGTGCAGAAAGGTTGCAATGTGCTTTACGTAGAAAGTATGTGTGTTAGAGAAGCTTCCTGCAGCTCTGGGTTATAGTGGTGTCAGCTATGAATATAGATTAATGAATCAATAGATTCTAAATGCGATGTCTTTAAAAGAAGCACATGTAAAGCAAGGTTGTATCTTTGTAAGTTATTTTCACACACAGGGTGAATCCGACCTTGTGTTTTCTAGGAGCTATGATTCAGTATTCTCAATTCAGTGTTTGGACAGCTTTATAGGTTATAACTACCATGAGACTTGATAACATGTCTTTTTCTGGCAAAGATGATGACACTCTCTTGCCATCTAAGTTTGGCTAGATACATGGTGGCCATTTACCAGTCATTGCCACTACTTAAGTGTTTTCTCTTCAGTTCATAAAATCATATACCGAGTATCTTTCACGGTGCCTGGAAAATGGTTGGTACTCGGTAAATGCGTATTGAGTGAATGAGCATATACATGAATGGGACAATGAATACTTAAATTCTACAAGATAATGTAGTGTAATAGTCTCATTTTTTCATGAAAATGAATGTTTACTGTATTTTTACCTAGTTGCAAGAGCAATATATACTCAGTACTTTCACCTTTTTATTATTAATAGGCTTTGTTTTTGTGTGGCACTTTAGTACATGCATGTAATGTATTTTGATCTTATCTCAAACCCATTACACTCTTCCGATTTCTTTTCTCTTGTCTAATAATAGTCTTCCTTCTTTATTGTTTAAGATTCTATATATTGGGGAAAACATGTGATGTTTGTCTTTCTGAATCTGTCTTATTTCACTTAACATAATGATCTCTGTTTCATCCATTCTTGCAAATGCCATAGTCTTATTCTTCATTATGAATGAATTTAGGATCTGTCTGTCTATCTATTTGTCTGTCTGTCTATCTACCTACCTACCTACCTATCACATTTTCTTTAGTCATTCATTTGTTAATGGGTATCTAAGCTGGATCTATATCTTGGCTATTTTTTTGCCATAATAAACATGAAAATGCAGGCATCCCTATAGTATGCTGACTTTAATTCCTTTGGGTCTACATCAAAGAGTAGTATAACTAGGTCATGTGGTAGTTCTACTTTTAAAATGTACTAGATCTTTGAGGAACCTCCATACTGATTTCCATAAGGGCTATACTAATTTACATGCCCACTAGCAGTGTAGAAGAATTCATTCTTATGTTCTTGCTGGTAGCCATTCTGATTGGGGAGAGGTGGAATCTCTGTAGTCTTGATTTGCCTTTGTGTTACTCTTCTTGCTTAGATTGCTTTGGCTATTTTGGGTCTTTGTGTTTTCATATGAATTTTAGGATTGCCTTTTCTAGATCTATTAGGAATCCCATTGGAATTCTGTTAAGGATTGCACTAGATCTGTAGATTGTTTTTGGCAACATGACAACATTAATCTTGCCAAACCAAATCCATAGACATGGGTGGCTTTTCTAGTGTTCAATTCCTTTCTTCATTATTCTATAATTTTCATTGTTGAGGTCTTTCATATCCTTTCATATCCCAAATTATGTTAAACCAATCAGTAGATTAATCCAGTTAGCACATCCTTAGTTCAATATTGCACACCCATGAGCTAGCCACCTCCAAAAGCTGCACCTATGGGAGCATGAGGTTTTAGAGGGACATCTAGACGTAGACCACAACACTATTATCTGAAATTGTCTTCTTTGTATTTATTTACTTGTTCTTCCCTTATACAGGTATATAGTTCCTTAAGAGCAGAGATCAAGTTTGTCTTCCTGTTGTTTAATCTCCATCCCCTAGAGTGGTGTTTGGTTCAATTGTTGGTGATTAGTAAATGTTTGTTCTCATATATAATTATAGTAACGTGCTATGAAATATATTCATGAAAACATTGACTTAGTATGGGCAATCAAAAGTATTTGTTAAAGAAATACTAATTGATTAAATGCTGAAGAAAAAGTGAGAGTTACTAAAAGAGGCAGAGGATATGTTCCAATCAGCAGAATGAGGGCAAAACATAGCATAGTGGCAGCTGTGAAATAAAATTAGTATATATTGGAGTTTCAGAGTAGAAAAGCATATGTGATTAGTCTAGAGAGGTGGGAGATGGCAGGATATTCAGGGAACAGGAGGCCACGTAGGTTTTGGAGCTCTGAACTAAGAGTAGTGGAAGTCTATTGAAGGAGTATAAACAGGAAATCAGCCTGTTGCTCTATGGATTGGCAGGGACAAGTGAATGGGTGTTATCATTCATCATCTTAAAGATTAGTCTTTCTGCTTTGGAAATCTTGAAGTAAAAGAACCTGTGATGTAAGAAATAGATAATTGGATATATATATTTGGAAGGGAACAATCAAAAAAGAGGTCTGAAATGAATACACTCATTTGAGTGGCAGCATTGTGGATGGTGTTGGAAGTCAAGGACATTGACAGCAATATCTAGGGAGAGACTATGGAGTGGGAGAAACACAGGGCTTCTTTCAAACTGAGCCTTGAAGAATTTCACTTCTTAAAGACTTGACAAAGAACAAAGAAAGAGAATAATCTTGAAAGCATGAAGCTGAAACAGTTACGCTATTTCTACAGCCTTACTAAATGATTTTATAATCAATTACCCAATTATATCAATAAATGGACTCTTTAATTTAACATGTAGTAATAATTTATTTTCTGGTCTTGTTCTTTCTATTGTCCTAGAGATCAAGGGCTTTATTTTATAAAATTTTGCTTGAAATCCTAACATCTAGCATATTGCCCGCTTAGGCACAGAACATGTCTATGATTGAATGAAAATAAAGATTCTAGAGGCAAGATGAACAAGAGTAGAAAGTGGGTATTTCCTCATTTAGCTTCTACTTTGTGAGATACCATGAGCAATTTGTTTTAAGCCATTTGTCTATAACTGAAATAGTGAATTTCAGGTATCAGCAAGCTGATGGGAAACTTTCTGAGGGTCAGAAGAGTAAATTCTGTAACTATGGTTTCTTTGCATAGATTTGCTCCTAACCCTGGACTTGTGGCTGCTAGAAGTTACTTCTAGAAATTGTTGCAACTAAGAACTTGGTGTCTCTCTTAGCAGCTTAGAGCTTGTCTTGCTCAGATTGACTAGTGGGCCTTTCACCTCTGCTTCCTCTCTCTTTGCACTGTCTGGGACTCACCTCTCCTAACTTTATCCCTATCCCTTTTTTCTGTTGCTCAAAGAATACCAGAGGCATATTTCATAATTATAATCACTGTTTTACACAGGATATAATAATATTTTTGTACAACTAGTATCATTTCATTCCGAAATACATTTTTTCCATTCATAAACTGTTTACTTTTGATAATAAGGTTTCTGTATTCTTTTTGATGAAAGATTTAACAACAGTGTGACTAGTACGTGAAGCTCAGTGGCTCTTTTCCAGTCTTTGTCCATCCTCACGCTGGCTGGATGCCTCTGCTAGCTTAGCCTTACCATCCCCATATTTGGGAATAGGCTTGTTTTCTGAACTGAGGCCCACAGTTATTAATATTAAAGCTTTTTGATAACCTGTGATTGGGTACTTTTTGAGTGAACTCAGCTTTAACTCATGATCTTTGTTCCCTGAATTTTATTTTTTCTAGACTTACTATTTGCTCTTGAGCTGTGGAATTTTATGCTTATTTGAACTGTGGAATTTTTCTTACGTCTCTGGTTTTGAACCAATGATTCTGTTATTTGAAGGAAGGTATTGGTTTTTCAGCCAGTATCGGTTGTATTTTGTGCTGCCTGTTACATTTCTCATCTCCAAGTGACTTGGCTGACTGGACATTTTGTTAGCTTTGGGGAGGAACAGCATCAACATGACTCACCTGTGGTTAGTGAAGAGGGCTTAGCTTTTGAGGGCTGGACATGAGTGCATAGAGGGTATCAGTGGAGAGTCTAGGAGAGACCAAAAGAATTCCACTGATTTCAAACTGAGCTGAATTTAAAGTTCTGTATACATGAGCAGAGACTAATTTTTTGAAACATTTGAAGGCATACATTTAAAAATAACAGCTTAGTGTTAAAATGTGCAGTTATGATTCATGAACCGTAGTATAAATTTGAATAGCATGACCTTACTCATGGACACAAACTGCCTTACATCTGTAGGTTTCATTATATTAGTTTTGTGACTAAAACTCAGAAAAGTTGTAGCAGAGAAAATGATTTTGAATTTTTCATTCAGTAGTCATTAGTTACACCTTTTCAGAGTTTTGCAGATTTTAAATTGCAGTAATGATCTCGACATTCATTTTTCTTATTTCCTATAACCACAACCTTGTGGAATAGCCACAAAGATGAGAGTAAGCTGAAAGAAAAGAAAACTTTAAGTGTAAATGCCTTCCTCAAAGCCTGACAGTAAACTCAGAATGCTGTCTCCTTTTCTATGGTGAAACTTGTTTAATTTAATTATATTCCCAAACGTATTCAATTTCATTATATCCATGGCATTTCATTTATTTTCTCCTGACAACATACAGCTTTTGCTTTTGCTCTAAAAAAGAAAAAGAGGCAGTCTTATAGTTGTGAAAATAGCCCTGCACACATTAATAGTTCCTAAAGCATAATGAGGAGAGGCCCTGAAAAGATCTTTGCTACTCAATAGAAATTTCTATGATGATGGAAGTGTTTGCATTGTCCAATTTGGGGGCCACTAGTTGCACGTAGCTAAAGTGAACCTTCAAAATATAGCTATTAAATAGAGAAATGGAATTTTGTTTTCAATTTATTTAACAGTCACCTGTGGATAGTGGTTGCTGTACTGAAGAAGGCAGTTCTAGATCATTGTGTTAGCTTTCTATTGCTCTTATTAAAAAAATCATGACAAACTTAGTGGCTTAAGCAGGACAGTTTTATTATCTTATAGTTCTGTATGAGTCTGGCACAAAAAAATCAAGGTACTAGCAAAGCTGCTTTCTTTACTGGAGTCTTGAGTGAAAATTCCATTTCTGAGCTTTTTCACCTTTTAATAGCTGCCCTCATTCCTTAGGTGATAGCCCCTTCCTCTGTCTTCAAAACCTTCAGTATTATATTTCTATGTCCCTTTTTTTCTATAGCTTCTCAGACTTTCTCTTTTCTTCCTTCCTTTTTTGTTTACACATCTCTTCCACTTTTGAAGGTGCTTAGATTATACTGGATTTACATAGTTAATACAGAACAATCTCTTTGCCTTAGTCAGCTGGCTAGTGATCGTAAGTCTCCTTTGTTATGTAATATAACACATTTACAGGTTCCTGGACTTAAGACTTGACCATCTTTGCCTCTTCTAAATCTCTTCTAAATCTGGGCTATTTAGTGAAAGCATAGGCAAGGCTTTCTATATCGTTTTTACATTATTTGTTGTATATACACTGGTGTTGTGTCTGTACTGTATTCCTCACATTATGGGGGGGGGTGTCTCATGATTCAAGAACAATAGAAACTTAACTGTAAGAGATAATTTGTCCAAACATAAACTTATACATTGTTTTCTTCCACAGAGTCTATACTTCATTTAGCTTCTATCATTAGTTTCTTAAAAAGGTTACTTTCTAGTTAGCATCAAAATCGGTAGTACTGTTACATAGTTCTATTTGTTCTACATCATACTATTATTTGATTCTTTAATCTGCACATAGTGATCCTCTCATTTTGGATGATTTGGAACCATGGCAACGTGTTTTTCCTGCAATTGTTTGTCTCAGTAAATGACATTACTGTTCCTGAGCAAAACTTTTGAACATCTCCTTTATTTCATTCCCTATCCATTCACTACTGTTGAATATCCTTTATATATAATTCCTAAAATTCCTAAAATATCTCTGAAATCTATTCAGAGGTCTATACAGTTTTAGCTTTTATGCTCAGAATTTTAGATTTAGATCCTTCTTACCATTCCCATCTCTCTGAAGACATTTCTTTTTATTTATTTAAGTTTTTGAATATATTTTCTGTTTATTGAACATATTTATAATAGCTATCTTAAAATCTTGATAAATTGAACATATGAGTCATCTTAAAGCTGTTTCTGTTAATTATCCTTTGTAAAATTGTGGATCATATCTTCGCTACCCAGGAGTAGCTGCACTGATAGAAAAGTGAAGTGGTCTTTTGAAGATGCAATTATAGAGCCAACTAGGTGGCAATAGCTTGTAGGGTTGGGGCAAGGTTCTTCACAAGGCTTGATTAGTGTCCACTATATGGTACTATATCTTCCATAGCCAAGATTCAATCAAGGGGTGGAAGTGGGAACAGTTCCACTCACCATTACCCCTGGAGATCCACTAGCAAAATTTTTGCTTCCATTTCCCATTACTTTATCTTCTGCTCACCTAGAAGCCTTAGTTCTAGGGGAAGGAAAGCTTGTACTAGAAAGCACAACAATGATTCCATTGAACTGGATGAAAGCTAACACTTCCCTCTGGTCTTCTTGATCTCCTCATATCTCTGAGTAAACAAGCTAAAAAGGGAGTTACAGTATTGATGGTGGTGATTGATCAAGGCTATCAAGGGGAACATTGGACTATTACTTCATAATGGAGGGAAGGAAAAATATACTTGGAGTGCAGGAGAGCTCTGAGGGCATGCCTGTTATCAAGGACAACAGGAAACTAAACCGACCCAATCTAGGCAGGACAACACATGGCCCAGAACTTTCAAGAATGAAGGTATGGGTCATCACACCAGGGAAAGAACCAAGACTTGCTCAAGTGTTTGCTGAAAACTTAAGGGAATACAGAAGAAGAAGGTAGTTACAAATACCCCTTTATCGATTATAGAAACGCAGATTGAAACTGTAATGGTTCTCTCCTAATATGCTTCTTATGTAATCTAATGTTGATAGACTTAATATTTGTTCTTAAGTATTGTTAAACATATGTAATAATGTTCATGTTGTGAGATGTTAGGAGTAAGCATCACCCAAAGAAAATTTACTTTCTGTTCTGGGGAGGAAATTAGTGTGTTTCCATTGGTACGCAGAATAGTTACAGCACGTTATGTGTAACTGTAAACTTACCTTTGTATCTGGAAACTTAAGTATGGTTTAAGGAAATGTATCTGGTTGTCAGTTTAAACAGGGGTGGTTTGTGAAAGTTAACTGTTGTGTCAACTTAAGTAAGAAACACCCAACTAAATTGGATTGATATAGTTCTGAATGTGACTGAATGGATTTGCTGAAGACAGAAGAACCATCTGGTTGTAAGCAGCACCAACCAATAGAGTTGTAGCCTGAATGGAATAAAGAAGTCTCTCTGCTTCCTGCCTACCATGCCATGAAATGTTTCTCCCCTGTGATGCCCCTTTGCCATGCTGCCCTGTCTTGGAGCCAGCCCACTATGAAGTGAAACTTCTACAGACTGAGCTGAAATAAACCTTTCCTCCTTTAACTTTTGGGTGTCAGGTATTTTGTTCTAGCATCAAGAAAGTAACTAATACACTGATCCAGTCACCATTCTTGAATATCTTTCATGTGTAATTCCTAAAATATCTCTGAGATCTGTCCAATTGCTTTTTAAAATCAATTTAGTTTTTATACTTCAATTTAGATTTAGTTCTTATAATTTCCATTTCTCTGCTGAGATTTTTATTTATTTATGAATTGAGATCATAGTTTCCTTTAATTGTTTGAACATATGTTCTATTAATAGCTTTAACATATATAATAGGTATCTTACAATCTTTGCTAAATCCAACACACAGGTCATCAGGATAGTCATTTCTAGTGATTTTTGTAAAATTATGGATTTATTTTTTCTTCATCTGTAGTGATTTTTTATTTTATACTAGACGTTATAGATAACACATTATAGATATTTTGAAATCTGTTAACCTAAATTTGAACAGTTTGTGTGTCTGCCTGTGTGTGTGTATGTGTGTGTGTGCGTGTGTGTGTGTGTGAGTGTGTGTGTGTGTGTCTAGAGGCAATTAAGTTTTGACTGATCATCTTAATTTTATCATTCCCTAGAATTGTTGTATGAAAAACTCTATTGCCTAAGCCTCTCTAATTTACTGATACTTAATTTTCAAAGTGTTTTATCTGAGAATCTTATCTGACAGTCTTATCAAGACTTAGTTTTTCACTTCTTTTCTTATTGGCCCAGAGTAGTAAGTGCTTTAGGACAGAGTTTCTCAATAGTTTAAAAAAAATTATTAATGCCATCTAAAAAGACTTTTTAGATATTTTTCTCCCAATTATGGTCACCTTGCCAAATTATCATACTCAAAATATAACTATGTATCTGTTTGTGTGGTATGATTCTTTAGTGGGCTACTCTTTGAAGTATCTCACAGGCCTTCTTCTGTAGTCTGTCTCTTACCTCCAGTCTTGGCCTTTGTTGGTCTCTTTTGAACCGTTGTACATGTCGTACTGATGTTGTCAAATGTGAGGTGATGTTTCTTGCCTTTGCGTATTTATCCTTCTATGTCTGCAACTCCCACTTTCTGACTCTTCGCTTTACCTGGATAACTCTTGTTCAACCTTTAGGTAGCAGCACAGCCTTACCTTTTTCTAGGAGGCCCATGTCAGTATTAGAAACCTTGCTTTACACTCTATATGGTACTTTAGCATAGTTATTTAACAGTTCTTCTTTTTCTTCTCCTTACTCCCACTATAAATAAGCTCTATAAAGATACTATTTTATTTATCTTATCTAGTACTTATTCACAGCCCTTAGTACAATGTTTAGTGCATAACCAGGCATTCCGTTTATATTTACTGAATGAACAGATACATAAAAAGTATGTTTATTTCCTTTTTCATAAAACTATTCTTTAGTTGACAGGGTAGCAGTTATAGGTTCCTTCATCTCTCGCTTCTCCTGGCTACATATCCAGAGATCATGATGGAAAAGGTCAAATATTTGTAGCAGGAGTTGGCAGGCTGTGACTCTTAGGCCAGACTCTGGCTCGCTGTCTGCTTTTGTAAATAACATTTTACTGAAACACAGTCATGCTAATTTCTGTGCAAACTGACTACCTGTGGCTACTTTCTTTCCACCATGGCAGTGTTGAGTTACTATGACAGAGACATATGATCCATGCAGGCTAAAATGTTTACTTTCTGGTCCTTTATAGAAAAAGTTTGTTAGTGCTGGTCTTTAGCCTCCGTATTTATTTAAATGGAAGAAGCCTGGAACACCATGTTAGAGTTGATATTGTAGCTTATTTACTAGACTTATTTGAGGTCAGAAATGAACTTTGAAATCTCTGCAGCTCATTTTTTATTTATAATTTGTGTATATTCCTGCGTTTTTTGAATAGTTTTCTGGAGGTCTGTTCCCCATACAGCGGTTCAGAGATCCAAAAAGCTTCCATCTTGTGTTCCACCCTGTCTTCCTGATTGCCTGGCAGAGGGAGAGGAAGCTGGAAGGCCTGAGGTCAATGGGCCTTGAAGTGACATCCATCACTTTTGCTCATAATCCACTGGCCAGAATGAGTCTTATGTCCCCACCTAGTGAAGGGTGTTGGAAAGTGAGGAAGAGCTCATAGGCATCTGATGAACAATAATTATCTCTGTTACAGGAAGATTGCCTGAAAATGATTAAAAATAATTGTGTGTGTCTGTGTGGGGGAATTTTAACTTAACATTTTCATTGTCAGTAATCTTGCAAGTGCACTCTCTCAACTACACTGCATTATAATTATGCTTTTTATTTTACAGCATTGAAACTATAGGATAACAACCAATCTGTGTGCCAGATCTAAAAAATTAGGGAATATCAAGCAAAAATAACTAAAAAATGTTAAAGACGTTATTTATTCTTACCTTGGAGAAAGACTACTAATTTATGTCAAAATACATTACAAAGGGCATTTTCCAATTCATGCTATTTAATTTCTATTTTAATAACATATTAAATCACCCAAGAACCAGACACCAAAACACAATTCGAGAGCTTAACAATTACCTACTTTGTACATACACTAACCCATTTCCTTGCCTATTCCTTTCTGATTTAATCACCATTCTGAACCCAATGTTCATATTTCATTTTTACATAGTTTCATTTCTCCCTTCTCTCTGTCTCCCTCCCTTACTCACTCCTTCCCACATTTTCTTTCTTTCTTTCTTTCTTTCTTTCTTTCTTTCTTTCTTTCTTTCTTTCTTTTTATTTCTTTTTTGGTGCAGGGGATTTAATCCACAGCCTTGGACATGCTAGGCAAATGCTATACCACTGAGGTATATCTCTGTTTTTGTGTATTTCTTTTTCTTATTCTCTCTCTTTCTGTGCTTTTTAAAGTAGAAAATAGGCCATCAATTTGTTTATAGTCTTTGGGATTTGTTATAATTCAGTGTTATATTACTAAGAATCATTCATATTGTTTCATGTTATAGTAATTAATTTACTTTGACTTCTCCATAATGATCCATAATATCAATATAACAGTTTATCCATCTACTCTTCACTTAAGGGAACTAGGTTGCATCTATGTTCTTGATACAGAGTATACTGATGGCTGTGGATACTATTTTATATGCCTCTTTCTGTACAAGCACCAGAGTTTGTTTTGGTAGTTACCTAGGAACTGAATTATTGGGTCACAGAATGTATGAGTTTCTCAGTTCAGAAAGCAATGTTAAACTGTTTTCTGTCTCTTTAGCCAATGTTTTTCCATCTTTTCTTTTGAAATAGTATCTATGTAGTTCTGTCCTTGCCATCTCCATTCCTGCTCCTGTGCTGAGACCTGCACTAAATCTCTTCTGAAGTTGGCTAACTTTAGAAACAGGTTGGATCGGTTACCTACTTTCACTTAAGGTCGTCGTTAGTCTGGTTAGCAGTTGCCGCTCCTGATTACAGAAACTTTGTCAGAACCACTGCAGGTTACTTCTCATCTGACTGCTGAGTTCTGCGGTGCTGCCATATTGATTTTTTCTAGTGCTAGAATCCTGACTGTTCTTTGGCATATCTCCTTGTTTTTTGGGTTCATGATCTATAGCTTGACACTACACACTGAGGAAAGGTAACCCTTGGCGATCTCTGGTCCTTCTTCGCTGCGGGCAGCTGAGCAGTCCTTAAAGCAGAGGTGACAACATTGAAATGCTATATACAATACAGACCAGGATGGGAACATTAATGAGTGATCTAGGACCCAAGAGTGGTATAACACTACTTGGACTTTGGAGACCTGATGGTGGGGTAGCCCTGCTCATAGGGCAGCTCCAAGTTCTTCTGATTTTCTAGAAGAAAATAGAGATTTGGATTTTCTATGTAAAATATATTGACCTTAGAGCATCAACAGTTTATTTGGTATTTTGTAAAAAAACACTGGGTAGGCCAAACAAAATATATGGGACCTGGATTCAGCCCCCAGAACACTGATTTGTGAACTTTGACATGTCTGCACTTTGCTTTGCTGTTGACTTATGTGACTGTTCTGGCCAGGGAGTCTGGCCTCTTTGGAGAGATACTTCATTATCACATCTTTCAGGTTAACTTTGGTTTGCAAGTGGTCTGACACTGAGAGCAGACGACAATATCTGATTACTTAGTTATTTTACTTCACTGTTTACCTTCAGTGCTTCTATCAGATGCCAGTGCTTGGTAAGCCAACTTGTTTTGATAATTTTAATAAAACAAAAATGTTGTAAGGAAATATTTTCTTTCTAACTATTGAAAAAGTATATATGACCAGAGACCCTGTATTTTGTTATTCAATGCTGCTTCCAACTGTTTGCACTTGAGTTTCTCTATGAGCTCTTGCTCTGATATTAATCAAGTGACCTTGAAATCAGCAGATGCTAGATTCTCTCCACTCCCATCTTATCATAATGTGCTAGTGAGCTAAAAAGCAGTTTTTTGATTTATAAAAAGAAGTTCTTTGACCGTTCAACTACCTTAGAAGTGTTTATCACCTTGTGATATGTGGATTCTAGGTTACTGACCATTTAAAGCAGAGCTTTCTCAAAACAGAAAACCTTTTCTTTCCTTGGAATTATTTGGCACATTTTAAAGATGGATGTGATCAGTAGCAACTCAAGGAATCAAGAATGCACTTTATAAATCATGATTTTTTCCTTGCTTCTTGAGTCAGTAGTAGACACTATTGTCTTAGCTGTGTCTGCTTGTCTGCCAAGTATAGGATCGTAGATGAGATCTCTGAGATCTAGTGGAGTCTGTTAGAGCAAGGTACACAGGGTCGTAGGTTTTGTCCCCATATTAGTCTTGCCAACATGTGGTCTCAGATTCAAGGAGGATTAGATTACTGAGCAAATACGTAATCACCAGAGAGAAAGGGAACTCATTTCACATGTCCTGTTGGATGTGGTAAGTGATACCACCTGTGGTTGGAGTCAGCATCTATACAACCTACATGTGAGGAAACTATTTACATCCCATGAAATTTTACAACACATATAGTACAGGGCACATGAGGTTAAATAACCAATGGAAATTTCAGTGGCTTCCTAGAAATGTAGCAAAAAAGAGTCTTGTAGCTAATGGGGCTTGGGTGGAGTTCTCATGGCCAAATTGGAACTCTTACTAGACTAGGCAAAGTGTTTTTGTGTGCTCCTGTGTTTGTGTGAAGTCACACTATGCATCCTACAATGCTGTTTTCTCCTGGAGCCTGGGTAGAAGGGTACAGATAATTGTCTATTATGGACATTTGCCTTATGGCTGTCTATGCACCTTGTATGTCTGCACACCTTAGTTGCATATATCCCAAGTATTTTCCTGTGGAAATCTTCATTGTAAGATGGACACTTTTTTTACCTATACTTATTGTATTAAGACTATTTAAAAATTATTTTTTACTATGAAAATTTGCAAAGAAAGTAATGAGAATCAAATGAATGAGCATCCATTGACATATCTTGTGGGCTTAGGGATCGTTAACATTTTGCTGTATTTGTCCCATTATTATTTTTTTGCTGTTATTTTACCCCTACAAATTTTTCTAAAACAATGACAGTTTCCTATATAGATGCACTATTGTCATCCTATTAAAATAAATTATAATTCATTAATCTCATCCAATACTTGGTGCAAGTTCTTGTTTCCCAGTGATCCCCACAATGTCTTTTGCAGTCAACTTATTTAGCTCAGAATCCATTGGTGAATAATGCATTTCATGTGTTTATATTTCTTAAGCCTTTTAGAATTCCCATCTCTCACTCATGCTGTATGTGTGTGTGTGTGTGTGTGTGTGTGTGTGTGACCACATGTGATTAGTTGATGAGATAAGCCAGTTGGTCTGTACCATATCTCATCTTCTGTATTCATCTGATTTTTCAGGATGAGTTTTGATGCTTTGCATTTTGTTTTAAAAATGGAGTAGGGCCTGAAGGTTGGCAGTGAGCAGGAGCCCCTGCACACAGAGGACCTCTGATGATGAGTGTACCCAGAGGTAGCAGGAATCTTCCATGTTCCAGCTCCTGCTCCAAAGGCTGACAAGACATACAGAAAATCATGTTAATATACAAGTGTGTAGTCATTTCTAAAATAAGCAAGAGGTATTCTTTCTCTGTCTTAGGCTGCAGCACAGAGCTTGAGTACGTAACGATCTTATTGGGCATGTATTTTAAATAGTGTATACTGAAATCTCAGAGACCAGCATCGCGGCCTGACTCTGTGGGACCCGAACCTCCAGGACCCGCAGAGTGGCCCGGGCTGTTTGGATTGAAAGTCTGCACAGACCAGCATCTCGGCGTGACTATTTGGGACTGGTAGGCCCGCCCTTCATCAGTGCAGGGAATTGCCTTGAGACCGGCATCTGGGCCAGGTCTGGCTGGGCCCGTAGCCCTGCCCTTGACCAGCAGGAAATCTCCTAGAGACCAGCATCGTGGCCTGACTCTTTGGGACCGGGAACCTCCCAGACCCGCAGAGAGGTCTGGGCTGTTTGGATTGGGAATATTGTGGAGACTGGCATCTTGGCCAGGTCTGTTTGGGACCGGGAACTTTGCAGAAACCAGCATTTTGGCCTGACTCTTTGGGACCTGTAGGCTCACCCTTCACTCTTTGGGACCTGTAGGCCCACCCTTCACTCCTCCTGGAGACCTGCCTGGGACAAAGCACGGTGGCCTGGCCTGCCTGAGGTGCCCAAACCCAGCATTCGCCTTACAACTTAGGGAGCCAGGAGCCCACAGAAGGAAGTTAGGACCCTGTGAGGAAGCCAAGAGCCTGTGGGAGAGCCACTGCCCCTCCAGGAACTGAGTGTGCAAGAGGTAATTCATCACACATGCAGAGAAAGCGTTGGAACACCGCTCAAAGCAAGGAAATATAGAAAAATGACAAAAGGAAAGACCAAAAGGCAGGCTCAAAGCCCTAGCCCTCCCCAAGAAAGCTTAGAAGCTGTGTACATAGAAGAAAAAAGAAGCCATACACCTGAAATTTCTGAAATGATATCAAATGAAATAAATATGCAAATAGGGAAAGCTATGGAGAAATTCAAACCAGAAATACTTGCCCAG
>PVJX010019539.1:0-34730 GCA_004027295.1 Dolichotis patagonum | reverse complement strand
TTTCCCAATTTGTGGGTTTTCTTTTCACTCTGCTGGAGATTTCTTTTGACATGCAGAAACTCTTTAATAAGATGTGCAGGACACAGGTATGGAGCCAAGGTAGGAGGCCTTTTAACCCCTTATAGCAATTGAGTCCAAGTGAACTAGTCTTTTACCTCAGGATTTTCCCATTTGAAGCAGCTTATGGGAGCTACTCATAAGCAGAGGAAGGCATATTTTCTGTTTTATTGACAGCACAGAGATCTTGCCCAAAGTGATTTTTAAAAACAGGGTCTCACTATGGAATTCAGGCTGGCCTTGTGCTCACTTTGTAGACCAGGCTGATCTTGAACTTACAATGATCCTCCTACCTCAGCTTCCCAAGTGCAGGGATTACATGCATGAGCCACCACACCCAGTTTGCCCAAAGTGATTAACAGTCTATCAGGCTGATTTGTGGTTGGATTCATATTTTTGCTTTTTATCACATTCAGGAGCATGTGGTTTGCGGTGAAGTGGCATGGTTAATGTCCAGGCCCACAGGTGAGTCTTTAGTCTACATCTGTAAGGAGAGATTTCAGAACTTTAGTACTGCAGTTATCTCTCAGGCTGATGCAGGAGTCTTTCTCCTCTCAGAGAACATTCAAATTTGAATGTTCAGGGTTAATCAAAGTGCAAAGGAGATGTCCTCCCATGCTATAAGTTTGTGCTTAGCAGAAGGAACAAGAGGCAAAAGTTCCAATTGCCCCAGTTATGGTAACTTTTTAACAGAGGGAATTTTTGAAGGCAGAAAGTTCTGTTACATTATTTACCAGGAAAATCATAGGTTTGCCCCCAATTTTCCATTGACTGTGGCCTCTTGGGGGCAAAATTTGATGTGTCCAACCTATTGAGGCCTGACAGGGTACAATTTATTTGTTAGCATGGATGGTCCAATTTTTCTCAGTCAAATGTTGGACTCAGAAAGAATTGCTGAAAGTCATCTCAGATTTGCATTAGATGATGCCATCTGACTAAGATAGGTGTGTCTGGGGCTACTCTGAGGCTGAATGTAGGCAATGATTTGGAACTGGTTCAATTGGCTGATAGTACAGAAATTGGAAGCAGGGTCCTTGCAGACCTCTGAGGTGACTTGATAAATCTCGAGGGTGTGCCTTCCCATCAGGACCTAGAGAAGTCCTTGCTCCATCTGTGAAAGCTACACCAATCTGCACAGTTGGTCATCCTGGCTGATGCACTAGATGCAATGACAAGCCTAAATACAGAAATGACACCCAGGATTTGGAGGTAGATTTATTTATATCATCGGGCACTGGTCAAGATCACTCACACAATATCAGGTTCGATTTCTGGTGGTCTGTGGCTTATACTGGATAAGCAAGCAGGAAGTACAGAGGTGAAATGGTTTGTCAATTGGAGATTGGTTTATATAATGTGCATTACAGTGCCCAGCTATGCATCACAGTGACCAGCTGTTTCTAAGTGACAAGAATCAACTGGAACTGGAGCAGGAACTATTAAGCAGGCAACTAAGAAATTGAAGTATACTGGCTGGTGGGGCATTTTCCTGTTACACTTCTACCCTGTCCAATGACAATACCCCATTCCTGATAGAACTTTGCAGAGACTATAGCATATTATTTCTTACCTAGTACAACATAGTCTTTTAATTCCTGTCAACTCCCCTTACAACACCTCCATTCTCCCAATACAAAATCAGATGACTCTTACAGACTAGTACAAGAGCTCTGGATTATCAATCAAATTGTGCTTCCCGTACAACCATGGTGGGAATCCCTGGTGCCTAATCCCTGTAAACTTTTGTTCTTCATCCCTCCATCTCCCATTCATTACTCTGTCTTCAATTTTAAAGATGTCTTTTTTCACTATTCCCTGGTACCCCTCCTCATAGTACCTCTCTGCCTTCACCTGTACAGACAATGACACTTGTCAGTCCCAGCAGTTAACCTGGACTGTTTAGTACCAGAGCTTCTGGGAGAGCTCCCTCTACTTCAGTCAGGCCCTTGCATGTGATTAACTTTCCTTACCTCCCACCTCATACAGTAGGTAGATGACATCCTTTTCGGAAGTCACTCTTATGTGTCATCCCATAAAGATATCCTGTTATTATTGCAGCATCTAGACTACAAGGGATATCATGTCTCTTCCTCTAAGGCCCAAATCTCCACAACAAATCTCATTCTCCACAAACACACCCAAGCTCTACTTCCAGACCATGTCCATTTGATCTCTCAGATTTCAATATACCACCAAATCACTTCTTTCTGTTCTTGGCATAATAAGATACTTTCACCTCTGGGTTCCTGGGTTTGCCCTCTTCATGCAATCCCTCTATAAACTTTAAAAGGAGATGCCTGGAAGCTTTTAGATCACAAGACCCAACCTCATTTGTCCTTTCATTTCTTAAGCCCTAAAAATAGCCCCCTCCTTAACCCTTCTGACCTTACCCAACCCTTCAGTCTTCATACAGCTGAGCACGGGGGATGTGCAGCAGGAATTCTGTCACAGAGTCCAAGCTCACGTGCCATCATGTTCCTATCCAAATAGCTTGACCCCACCAGCCTCTCAACGCAAAAACCCCCTGCTGTTAAAGGACCAATGCCACATGACTGTGTCTCTAATTCACCTAGCAACCTCCCCTTTCCTCACATCTCCACCCTCCCCCTTCCCAACCCTCACCACTGCTGGCTCATCCATGGAAGTTTGCATAAGCCCACCCCAACTCTCTTGCCAGGGTAGTTATACTATTGTCTCCCATTATTCTGTCATAGAAGCTACAGCTCTCCTTCCATCCATCACCACTTAGCAGGCTGAACTAATCACTGTGACCCATGAACTTCTATTAGTTAAGGGCTCAGAAATTAATAGCCATACGGGTTCAAGGTACACATTCCATATATTGCATAATCACACTGCCATCTGGGCAGAAAGGGAATTTTTCATCTCCCAAGGGTCTTTAACACCCCACTCATTAAAGCCCTTCTTTAGGCTGCCCTATTACCAACTCAGGCAGCAGTTGTCCATTGCGGAGGCTTTTAAGCCCCATAACTACCATACTTTTGTAATTAAAATTGCTAAAGAGATAGTAGGCTTCTCCTACCATGCCCTTAACGGTCAATAGTTCAACTATTCTGGCATAATTCCGCCCCATTCCCTTTCTGAATCCCCAAAATATCGAGTCTTTTCCACCAAAGATGGATAGTTCCTAAATCAGGGAAAGTTCCTCCCATGCCTCACAGGACCATGCCATTCTCTCATCTTTTCACAGCATTTTTCACACAAGCTACAGGCCTCTCACGAGGCTGCTTGAGCCTCTTACTTGCTCTCCTAATTGGAAAACTCATTAAAGCTATCACTGCTCAGTGGTCTGTCTCAGGATATTTTGAGCCCTCCCTTTCCTATCCACAAAATGGGAGGCTTTTCTCCAAATCAGAATTGGCAAATTGAATTCACACACACACACACACACACACACACACACACACACACACACCAAGAGAACAGAAGTTAAGATACCTCATGATCTGGTTATACACCTATACTGGATGGAGAGAAGCCTTTCCCACAGGTTCAGAAAAGGCATCAGCTTTTGTCAATTCCTGCCTTGCCGGTACTATTCCCAGATTTGACCTCCCCACCTTCATTCAATTAGATAATGTCCTAGCATTTGTGAGTTAAGTTACTGAAGAAGGCCCGTGGGACCCAGTGCAATCTCCACACCCCCTATGGACTTCGCTTGTCCAGTTAGGTAAAGAGAGCTAACATTATCCTTAAAATCCACCTCACTAAGCTTATACTTCAGCTCCACAAAGACTGGGTTCCCCTCTTTCCAATTGCTCTCCTTCACATCTGTGCCACCCCTGAGTACCTATAGGGTACAGCCCTTTAGAGCTTTTATATGCCTGCACCTTTCTGATAGGACCAAACCTCAGCCCAGAGACTAAGCCGCACTGGAGATTATCTCCCAGTTCTTCGATAAGCCCGAAAAGAAATATGACATGCTGCTAAACTCTTGCCTTCTCCTGATACTCACTCTTATGAGGATAACCTGGCTAACAAATTGGTCTTGATGCAAGATTTAAATCCCCAGTCCCTACAGCTCAAGCGAATGTAACCCTTCCAGGTTATCTACAGCACCCCAATGGCTGTTTGTAAGACCCTCTGCGTGGATACACTGCTCCAAGACCAAACTATGCCCCCCTGAAAGTTCGCCTGACCTCCTCTCCTTGGGGAAATTGCAAGGCATCTCTGGTACACTCCTCAGGCTGACCCAAATTCCAGAAGATCCTTAAATGACTTGCCCTTGCATCCCCTGCCACTTCACCTACTTCCTTTGTTCAGTCTATGTTGATCTTACTTGATTTTGTCCTCAGAATTTCACTCTTAAGTCCTTCTTTACCTGGATAGAAGATTTCCTTTTTCATGGCACTCTGTGACCTCTTCCTGGAGGACGTCACTTTGTTTTCCTCCCTCCTCCTGTTTAATGATTGATAGTGAGGATCTGAGACACCCTCTATTTATATTATGCATTCTGCTGTGGGTTTTACTTTTAATTCTGCTGAAATTCAAACTCAGCTGTCTTTTGTCTCAGGGATGAAAGCATTTCTCATGTTCATGTTCATCATCATCCTCGTTAGTTGCCCCTCCTCTTCTCTACCATCTTTAACATAGTTGTCACTCTTGTTCCTTTTGCTAAACCCTGTGGTTGCACCCTGCAGCTTCTCCGTACTATGCTTAATTATCTCTATAAGACTGCAATTAACTTATTCCTTGATAAATTACTCTAACCCTACCTTAGCCAAAAATTGCTGGCTCTGTATTTCCATGTCTACAGAAATCTATACAGTCACTTCAGTCCCTCCCTAGGACTATGTCTTCACTAATTTCGCACACCACCCCCAATATGAAATAAAGAGCCCACTCTGACTCCTCCAAAAATGTCCATAGATGCTTCCCTTTTCACTGACCAGACAAACAACCTCCAGGCAGGACTCACGGCCAGAATCTTCCAGTCTTATTTGACTAACATCTCTAAATATGAGAGTTCAACTCTGCCTATTCATGGCCCCATAACCGCTGATGCCCCTCTGACTTCCAACCTCCTGTTTGCTTTTAGCATAATCTGTCCTCTGGTTTATCACTAGGACATCTGTGCCCTCATCAGTATAACTACTGTTACTGACCTCAGGCAATCATGCCACTATTAGGTTATTCAGGATGCCCCATTCACTCAGTTTCCCACTATTCCCATACTCCCAAGGTTGTGATAACCACACTGCTCAATAGACAGAGTTCTGCAGTGGATGTCATGACTCAGGTATGCCGATATTCCCATGAACTTGTCATCAATCTCTCCTCAGTCAGATTACCTTTTCTTGCCTATCTTTAAATGTTCTTCACAATGGCTCTTAATAGACATCAAAAGATTCTTCCTACAATATAAAAACAGCAATGGGAACCAGTGAAATCTCCCTCAAAGGGACCCTTCCAGTCCTTGACAAGTACTCTTCTGCAGGTGCTCTTGGCATCTGGGAAAGAAAAGAAGAGTCACATACCTCTTTAATACTCACTATCAATTCTGTCTACTCAGCTGTGGTATTTCCTTCCTCTGTGCAACCTCCACATACTTGTGACTTCACAACAACTGGACCAGTACCTGTACACTGACATACCTTAGCCCAAAAATAAACCTCCAGGAAACCAGAACCTGCCAGTCACTGTTAAAACTCAGATATGACAACGTAGAGCCATACAACAATTACCACTGCTTATTGGTCTGTGTATCACTGCTGCTCCAGGGACAGGCAGAGTAGGTCTATCTACTCCCTCTCCCTAGATCTTTCTGACAGCCTCAGGTAAATAGCTGACATCATTTTCACCTTACAGAACCAGATAGACTCCCTGGCAGCAGTGACTTTCCGGAACCATGGAGGTTTGGATCTCTTCACAACTGAGAAAGATGGGTTGTGCATCTTCTTTGAGGAAGCATGTTGCTTTTAATTCAGTTAGTCAGGCATTGTAAAGGATGGAGCCAAAAGGATAAGAGAAAAAGCTTCAGAAATTAGACAGTGCCTGTTAGACTCTTGGACTAATGTTGGGGGATGAGCCTCGTGACTTTTTCTAACTGTATGTCTTATTTGCATTATCTTCCTCCTTCTCTTTGGGCCATGCCTTCTCAGACATTTCTCACAGGTCTTACAGGGCAATGTTCAGATGATTTCCAACAGACAAATGCTGGCTCTGACTACTCCTCAGTATAGCTCTGTTCCCCCAAATTTTTCTTCCAATTGGGCTTCCCATGCCACTCTACTTGTCATGCATTAAGTAGCCATGAGAAGCATCATCCATTTTCCTGCTTCTATCTGTATATAACAACAAAAAGATGGAAACATCATGCCTGACTGGACAGGACATTCTCAGCAAACAGGAAGCCACTAAAAGGGCCATGCTGCCCTTAGCAAATAGCACAGATGGCCATGAAGAAAATATATGACTAGGCATACAATGTCTCCAGAGCCAGAAGGTCCAGTATTTTCTGTGCTGACCATCCTTGAAACTTTGATCTCAAACATTCCATCAAGGTGCCTTGGAATTATGACTCCATATAAACCCTATATTAACTCTTCCTCTGGCTAACCGCTGATATCATTTGTGGCTTAAGCCTGTCTGTACCCAGACAGAAATCCAGGCTTTTGCTCCCATAAGCCTATCTCTGGGTGGTTACTTGTGCACTGTTGCTAACAAATAGTGTCTCTCCTCAATATTATATACAAAAAATGTTCAAAACACACACAGACCTTGACATCAAACAGTGCTGAGTCTGGAACTAGACTGTCTGAGTTTGAATCCAGGCTTTATTAACTCCTGATTCTGTTATCTTAGGCATCTTAACCTTTCTGAGCTTCAGTTTTCTCATCTGTGACATACTGATGACACAGGTGAAAAACAGGAGGAGATGGGAAAAATATAGTCACTGAACTCTTTCCCAATGGGAGACTTGAGATGGGGAAAGCAGTACAAGCAGGGTGACAGTGGTGGGCATGAATGATCAGTGTTATGTCCATATACAATTTGGCTGAAATGAAACACATTAATCTGTATAACCAATAAAGGAGTGCAAGAAATATACTTATCTCATAGATTTTCCATGAGGATTAAATGAGTTAATACTTGTACCAGATGCTTGATGTGAGATAAATGGTGAGCAGTATATGGTAAGTTTGAATGAAGATGATAAATTATAAGTATTCACTGGTTAGATGAGCAAAAGTAAATTAGCTACTCCATATTAAGATTTTATACATCTATATTTTAAAAAGCTCAAGTCTTGATGAAGAAAAGATGGTTGTTTCATATTCCTGGAAAAATGCTAGACTCCTTTCTATGTCTTAGAACATTTTGCCATACCTATATTATTGTTTTAAATGTATAATATTATAACCTTTTTTAAATATGCTTTTTAAAAATTTTTCTAATTTATGATCATAAAATTTCCACTCCACTCCTCAGGAGGAACATTTTCAACCTAATCTACTTAATGACTCCTTAATGACTAATGTGTCACTTGGACTCCTGTTTTCAAGAAATCTGCTTCCAGTGTCTTATTTTCCCACAAGGAGGGAACATTATCTTGTAAGAAGTCTTTGAAACATTACTCTTAAACATATCTATCACTACTTTAAGGCATTCATGAGGCCTTTTTGAGTCTAGAAATAGGACTCTACCTAAGAATACTCAACTCCTTTTGAATCACTTAAGCTACATTTTTTAAGGCAGTGAATAGTGAAGAAATAGGCAATGAAGTGTTTCATTTTCTTCTTTATTTAAAGTATTTGAAAATAGAAATAAATTGGAATTGTTCCTAATGGTTTAGTAACCCTAAATTATGCTCCTACATTTATCTTTGCACAGTATATAACATATTTAATACATATATCAAAATATGGTAGTTTTAAAAGAGTTTATCTGTTTCTTATTCATTTTTAAATTCAGAGACTGACATCATATTGCTGTAGCAGAAGCCAAAAATCAAATGGCTATGACTGGTTTACATGATAATACAATACTAACATTATTACTAAAGATTATGTGGAAAATGATACCTAATGTTTCAGTTACCACACTGCATAAAAATCAAGCCAAACATAATGATTTCAAACAACACTCATTTTCTTGTCTCATAGGTTTTGAGGATCAGAAATTCAGGCAGGTCACAGCTGGGTGATCCTGGCTCAGACATATCATGGGATTTTGGTCAGATGGTGACTAGAGCCAAAAACGCAGAAACCGAAGGAACAGCGTGCAAGCAAGGCATGTCTTTCACCACATACACTCTCGAGGCCTCTCCACACGATCTCTCCACATGGTATAGTTTAAACTTCTTTATAATGCTTTGTGAAGGCCTCAAAACCGTTGTATTTCTTGCATAACTGTTACAGACTTCAAGCAAATATCCATAAGAACTGGGGAGACATTGTATCTATACTTATGAACTACTCTCAAAAATCTTATTGCATCAGTTCTACTATTGTCACAAGCCATTGAAGACTTATGGAAAGATGGCATAGTCCCGAAGTTTCCAAGGGAAATGTGTCAACATTACTTTGCACAGAACATGTGAAATAGAAAATGTTGTTGCAATCACATTTGCAAATCACAATCTGTCACACTTGGCATTTACTGTTGTTTATTGTCGAACATATGTATTTTACAACATATTTAAGCAAACTCTTTTTGATGTTTTAATAAGTGGTTTGTTTGCAAAGAAAAGATATAACTGAGTGGATATACATGGTTCCTGCACCAACACAGGACCTGTTAGACTAGGAAGACAGAATCAGAACCACTATACAATAATCTTCCCTTATCTGAGGTTTTGCTTTCCACAGCTTCAGTATTCTATGTTCAACTACAGTCCAAATTATTAGGTTAAAAAATTCCAGTAGTAAGTAATACATAACTTTTGTATCACATGCTATTTTTAGTAGCACATTGAAATCTCATACCATCCTGCTTTGCCCCAACTGGGATATGAATCATCACTTTAGTGTATTCACCCTAGTTACACTACCAACTCCCAATCACTTAGTCATCTTGGTCATGAGATCAACTGTGACAGTATCAAGATGTTTGTTTTCAAGTTACCACCACATAGTAACCTAATTATATGTCTCAATGTCTGTATCATTCACCTTATTTTATTACATCATATATGCATTGCATTATATCCCATTATCACAACAAAAAGATAAGTACAGTAAAATAACATATTTTGAGAGAGACCCCATTCAAATAACACTATTATGTTATGATTGTTATTTTATTATGAGTTGTTAACATCTTACTTTTATTAACTCTAAAGTAAAATTTATACTATATGTGTATGCCCATAAGTAGGGTATAAATAAAGTATAGCATACAGTATACAGAGAGTGTAGTACTCTCCACATTTCACGTATCCACTGAGAGTCTTGAAATATATCCATCATGGATAAGTGGGAACTACTATATAAATTTTTCAAGCATGATCATGAAGCCCTTTTGATGTATCGCTGGTACCACCATTTCCTGGAAGAGTTATATTGTTATAGTTTCTATAATATGTCTCCTAAAGCCCATGCAGTCACACATGAGGCTTCTCCAGAGATGGCTGGATCTCGAATGTGTGACAATGGGATCAATTCATAGTGCAATGCTAGAGTCAAGGACACTAGGATCAAGAATGCAAACGTTACCTGACCTAAGTAGCCTGAATAAAATATAAGAGCTACAAAAACTGTGGTTAATCATTGTTGTTTTGCTACCTTCTTCCCACCATAAACTGTTTTCCCTTTGCAATGCTTGTCTGCCAACCCTGCCTTGGAGTCAACCAATTATGGGCTGAAACCTCTACAAAATGTAAGATACATATACATTTCCTCCTTTAACTTTGGGTGTCAGATATTTATCTCAGCAATAACAGAAGAGTAACTAAGACGAAATTTAGTGCCAAAGAAATGGGATCGTTGCTGTGACTGTACCTGACCATATGATTTAGGAGTCACTGAAGCTGACCTGGAAAGGTATAGAGATGGCTGGCTGAAAAAGCAGAGCTATAATGGCTTAGGCTGTCCTTGATAGGAGATTTTAGTCAGAGATCAGCAGACTAAGATGCTGATGCCAGTAAAGACCAGCTTTGGGAGGTTTCTCCTGGGAAGAATGACTGCATTGACTGTTGGATTGCAGATGATGTGTATTATGGTTGGAAGAAAGTTTATCTGTTTTTGTTCATGCCAAAAGGGACTTTTCCTGAGACTAAGATTAAAGATAATGGACTAATTAATCTGGAAGAAGAAATTTAAAGGCCGTATAATGTTGAAATGGTATCATGGCTACTGTTGGGGGTTTTTAGCCAGATCTATGTTGAAAATCCAGAGCAAAGAGCCTAGTAGAACAACTTAAAACATTTTCAGTTTGGCCAAAAAAGAAGTTCCAGTAAAACTGTGGACTGAAAAGAAAGAGCAGAGGAGAGCTTCTTTGCTGAGAAGGAACAGAAGAATAGAAAAATGACCTGAGCTCCTCACAAGAACCAGCAGGACTCCTTGCTTTGCATCCTCACAATTGCAAAAATGAAAGACTGCTTTAAGAAGACAGTCCCAGAGCACCATGTTCCAGAATGGTGGCCTTGGGAAGTTTTTCCTTGGAAGTGGCTTCATAAGCTTTGGACCCCCAAAGTCAAGAGAGAAGGAAGCCTGTTTTCTGCTCCAGCTGACAGCAGACCTTGGCTTCATCCACATGGTGATCTTAAACATATGTAGAATATAAGAGTGGTGAGGCCAGGAAGGTTACCACTCAGATTTCAGAAGAAGGCCTGAGAGTCCAGGCAGTTTGCCTCTGAAAGGATAGTGTCTGAAGCAAAGCCAAATGTACCACATAGACCACAGAAATTTTGAGAAGACAGAAATGTGGATCATATGAAGGAAACTGTAAATAGGAAGCAAAAGCCACCTAAAAGAGAAGCTGAGGGAGCTACAACCACTAGAAGTGCCATAAGGGTGGACTTACCCAAGCTCTTTGGTCTGTACAACTTGCCACAGATTGCCAGAGATGCTGGACATGGAACTATAGGACTTAATATTTGCCATATTGGATTTTGGTCTTGCTTTTTTCCTGCTCCTTTGTATCCGCATGTTTATACCATTTAGAGAGGAAATGTCTATATTTTGACATTGAATGTTGGAGTACTTAACTTTTTTCCACGTGTATAGGATTTAGAAGCTAAGAATTTGCCTTAATTCTTAGAGAAGACTTTGGTCTCAGACTTTTCATCAAGGCTGAAGCAGTTAGCTCTTGGGCAACTCATAGAGACACACTAAATGCTTCTTGCATAAAGGTATATGCATGAGTCTTTGTGGGGGACAGGGGCAGTTATGTTATGATTTTTTCCTAGGTGTTCCCCCAAAACTTCATGCAGTAATCATAGGTGAGGCTTCTTCAGAGGTGTCTGGTTCTAGAATTTGTGATGCTGACATTGATTCATAGTGCAATGCTAGGATCAAGGGTACTAGGATTAAGGATGTGAGTGCTACCCACCTAAAGTAGCCTGAGTAAGATATAAGGGATAGAAAAATCTGTAGTCAACCCTTGTAGTGTTTCTATCGTTTGCCCTTCATGAATGGTTTCTCCTTTACAATGTCGCCCTGCTTGGACCCAGTTCATTATGGAGTGAAAGCTCTACAAACCTCTAAGGAAACCCTTCCACATTTAACTTTAGGTGCCAAGTATTTTATCTCAGCAATGAGAGGCATAACTAAGAAAACTAGTATATGAAATGTATTTTGACAATTTCTCCTGTAAACTAATAGCATACCATTCTTCAAATTTACAATTTTAAGATTACAAATGACCCCCTTCTACAGTATCAATGTATCCGCTGATAAAAATCTAATCAAAAGCTACAAGAAATGACATTTTTTGTGTTTCTATTAAGTATATATAGGCTATAAAATCTTTATCGAGATTTATTGTTAGATGCTATATTCACTATTGATAAATGGACTTTCTAATTGAATTTCATATCTTCAGTGTTAAACATGCCTTAGCACATGATAGCAATTGGCATTTCCAGTGAAGGGAAAAATAGTTGAGATTCATTGCTAAATATCTCACAAGAAATTACCTTAATGTTACATGATTCATTCTACTTTGTTCTGTTTCATTAATGATGAGCAAATCCCTGATGATCCAAAACCCTGGAAATTAGGGTTTTATAATAACTTAATCACAGAATATAGATCACAACACCTAAGAAAAAGTAAATGAACAGATCATTTTCTATTTTAGGCCACATTTAGCAAGAGAGCAATTTGAAATGCTTTAATTGATATCCACAATACATTTTTGTCCAATTAGAGATTTAAATGAGAGCTGAGAGCAATGGTGACCTTTAAATATCCTATTCATTTTAAGACTGCAGTAGATGATTTTAAACCAATTAATTATAAGCATTATAAGTAAATGAGTTATTAGCATTAATGAATTATATAACAGCCAATTTGTTCCTGTTCTCAAACCCTTGAAGGACCTATTTTATAATTTTTATACAAAATTGTAACCATAGGAACTAAGTGAGTGGCAACATGAACCGTTATAATTAATGAGGGTAAGTTTTCACCTTTTTGAATCATACTGAAATATACACAGAATCTAGTTAATGTGCCTGAAGGACTACTGTTTGTTCAAAGTTGTTTTACTGCTCTCTACTTCCTAGGGTTCATTTATTCAAGAAACATTTATGGAGTGTACAGTATATGCTTTGAGCTAGATACTGTTAGACACCACGAAGGATAAAATAGGAATGAAACACTGTTACTGACGTACAGGTGCTTATATTATAGAAGAGAGAGAACATTTATGCAAGCTAGTATGCTATCACACAGAATATGTTTGGTGACACAAGAGAAATAAACCAAATTGTTCCCTTGTAACAATCATTTTTACACAAGTGATCACATGTAGTAATTTGCAATATTTGCACATCTTACCACAGAAAGGTGAAGAAATTTAAATAAATTAATTTTTATCTATACTTCTTGTAAGACATGCAAACCTATATAAAGGGTTAAGGCTTTGCCCAAAAAAAGTTTGTCAATTCTCCCCTTCTTTTGCAAAAGGCCTAAGATGAGGATTTCATCATTTTGTTTCTCTCTACTTTCCATTTTCCCTTCCTAACAACCCCAAACATACTTTTCTCTTAAGATGCTTTTCTCTTAAGATTCTCTTAAGATTGATATATTTATATCTATATCCAGATCTATATCTATATTTATTTACTTATCCATATTTCTATATATGTGCTTATATTTTACATTATATTTTATATTTACATATATTACGTTATCTATTTTACATTATACAAATATACACGCATCCACATTTATATAGCTAAATGCATAACCATAGTCTAAGAGAAAAATATATTATATATAGTTATTTATTAAATAGAGAAATACATTATACACTTATGTAGTTATTTATAAAATAGATTTATAAAATAGTAATGGTAATATAAATAAATATGAATTTACTTAATAAACTAAAATATATATTCATATATGTTTATTATATATTTTATGGAAAGAGGATTGCATGTGTATTTATATTTACATATATATATTTTTATGTGATCCAGATGGAAAGAAGGAACAAACAATGGGAGTAAAGAGAAGAGAATGAGTTTAGTGTCTTGCCAGAATCAGAAAATTTAATGATATTTAACAAAACCAAAAATCCCTTTCTTATCAATCACTATCATTCTACCTGAAAGATACTATGCCCTAATCTCCATGCTTTAACTGAGCCAATCACAGCAACAAATTGATTATTAGTGTTATGGTTTTGATTGTGTTAGCTATGCTCGTACATGTGAAGGACTTCATTTTGGGATTCCTTAAATTTCCTACACAATATTTTTTGCAAGTATCTGTGCATTAATACTCACTTTGTGCTATAATGTATTTGGACAAATTCATTTTATGTACTTATCACTGTTGTATCATACAGAATAGTTTCACTAAATTAGCCCTAAAAATAAACATTTCTGCTTCACTTACTTCACATTTTTCCCTAACCTTTTGTAATCACTGGTATTTTCATTGTCTCTATAGTTTTACCTTTTACAAAATGTCATATGCTCTCCAAAATAGAATCATGTAATACAGTAATACCTCGGTTCACCAATGTTTCTGTTCATGAACAACTCACTTGGCAAATGGAAGCACTTCGCAAAAGTTTTGCTTCTGTAGGCAAACTTCACATCTGATGACAAATACAAACATGACCATCTTTTCCAAAGTCATAGAACAAATTAAGTTTATGAACTGAGGTACCATTATACAGACTTTTAATACTGGCTTTTTTCATTTAATAATATGCAATTAAGTCCATCTATGTTTTTGTATAGCTTGATAACTCATTTTTTTGTATATAGTGCTTCATGGTATGGATTTATCCTAATTTTATTATCCATTTACTTTCTGAAGGGCACCTCAGTTGGCCCAACATTTTTGCAATTATAAATAAAGTAACTATAAACATTTTACACTGGTTTGTATGGACTAAGGTTTTCAAATAAGTTGGTTAAGTATCTTGGAATATGATTGCTAGATTGTATGTTAAATTATATTCACCTCTGTAATGGTTGAACATTTTTGATGTGACTGTACCAAGTTGTATTCCCACCAGCAATGAATGAGGGTCCCTGCTACTCTGTATCCTTGCCATCAACTAGTATTGTCAAGGTATTTTTATTTTCTTTTGTTTCCATTCTAAAAGGTGTGAATAATGTCTGGCTTCATCTCAATAGACAAATGCTTTTCTGTTCATTCTTTGTTTCAAATGAAATTATATTACTGATTTGGATGCATGTATGAAAGTAAAAAATAATTTTCCCATAAAGAACATAATAGCAATGTTATCCAAGATAGTAGTTCATCTGGAAATGCTTTAAGTTTGGCTCGTTTCTTGAGGTTTCCTTCAGAGACACACAGGACATTTAAGAGGAGTAAAAGACTCCTTGATATGCTTTAATTTTATCTTGATAAATGAAAGCTGGAAATTTGGATGTAAGTTTTGTGTTTCTTGAGATGACTTGATTTATTGCATCAACTCATCTTAGCATATAAAGAGTTAGGCAATTTCTCAGTATCATTTTAGGTCCTATCATTTAGCTTCTTGTCACACATTAAGGAACCATAGTGTTTGTAAATCTTAGAACACATAGGTATGAAAGAATCTAGATAGCGAAGACATTTGTGAAATCTTCTAGGTATAATCTTCTAGGTATCACTTTTTGTGGGGTAGAGTATTGGTTCCATATCCATACTGAATGCACTAATATGAAAGTGCCATCAGGAAAGTTAAAAGCATTGATCTTCTTTCCACTTCCTTAACCCTAACAAGTAGAATAGATTCCTTATGTATCTTACCTTCCCAAATACAGTTACTAGTTTAGTTTTATGTAGTATATATTGTACAACAAAAAATAATCATTGAGAAAAGTCCATTACATCCACCATACCATCTACTAAAATTTGTGCTCAGCTTTGCCGATTGAATCAGTATAATAGCAATTAAACTCTTAAACAGAATATAACTAAATATAAAATTCCTAGATTAACTGGTAGAAAAGGGGAAGGTGCGGGAGCATTGAGTCCATTTAATACTCTAAAATCACACCACCTGTAATTGTCGCTCAGTATATATTTTTAATGAATGTAAAATGAAACAACTTTATCTCTTTAAGAGATCTTGTCTGAAGCTAGAAGTCCAGGGCTTCACCTGCTTGAACTGCAAGCTCAGCAGTACAGAAGGAACTTCACTCAACTGTGCATGTGATTTTTTTCTTGGCTTACATATAATGACTTCTCTGATTCCCTTTGGATCATTTTGAGGACTGAACGTGGAGGATGAAATAAATTTGACTCAGATGAGTGTGGAAGAATTTATTCCTGAAGTCTGAGCTAAACCCCACACTTGAATTCAACCTCACACCATACATTTTGTATTTTATGTTCTCAAACATAGATTTCCAATCCACATTCCTGCCAAGGTTTGTCTCTGGTACATTTTGGATAGAATTCAGGAAAACATATTCTAACAATTTGCCAGGTGATTCTGACATATAGCCAGGTTTAGTAATCATTGATCTAATGGAACATTCACATTTAACAGATGAGGAAATTGGCACCTAAAGCAGAGGAACATAACGAAGCACCTTTATCTCAGTAAAGATCTATTTTCATCTTGCCAGACACCACTACTAGTGTATATACCCACTGGAGATACTCAAAATAATTAGCAACATTTAAGGAAAACACAAGTCAGAGGAATACCTAACAAGCTGGAACTGAAAACTGGCCACTCCAAATGAACACTAGCCTTAAAAATCTGGCTTGCCTCTACTGATGTGTGACTGTTTGAATATCTGATATATTGCTTGAAGAAGATTAAATTCAAATTAGTGAATTATAATAGTAGGAAATTAGATTTCAACTCAAAAATGAAAGTTTTTCTAACAATAAAATGAATCCATTATTTAGATGGACTACCTTATTAAAAAATGAAATTGTCATCATTATACCAATAAAATTAATTATATTTAAAAAGAAAGTATTTAAACTGTGAGTACTAGAAATGCATATAGAATAGTATAAAAAGATTATACTGACTGGGATAATGGAATAGAAATTTTCTACCCTCTCTTCTACATAGAAATTTCTATAAGATAATAAAAAAGTTAGGAAGGATTTTCCTATGTCACCTCTCCCTTAACTCTAAGCAGCACAAGATAAAAAGAAATACTTCTGCTCTGGGATAAAATGATGGAACTAAGTCCAGCCCTTAGACTTAGAATCCACAATCAGGCCTGCCACAGTGGAACCTGGTACCATGCAGAGCTCCACATCATCTGCTTTCATAATAGCACTCACAGATGGAGTCTGTGGACCCACTTTAGTCTGAAATCCAAGGACTGCTCTCACACAAGTTCAGCCAGTACAAGTCAGAGAAAGAGTACCCATTAGGGAATAGAACAAGGATGTAGTAAATGATTCTTCTTTGAAAGTCATGTCAAACTGGTGAAAGCCTACACTGGGTAGATTTCAATATCCCTTTATTTGAAGATCAGGGCCTGAGGGCACAGCCTCTGCAACTAATCCAGTATCAGAGACCTGTGGCCTCATTAGGATAGACTCGGATTCCACTCAACATTACCTCTGACTAAGTGCAGATATCACAATCAACACCATAGCAACAATCAGCTCTAGCACCATGGGCCTCTATCTTGCCTTTATATTGTAATGGTCTTAGCAAACTGTGGGCTCAAGGTATGACCCAGAGTTGCAATGCTAGTAAACATGAAACCCCCTATGCCTTCCCTTCGCCAACTTCAAGCATCACCAAGATGGACAGAGTAACTATATAGCTGGACAAAGAGCAAGGAGGGAGGTACAAGTCACTATTTTGAAGTCAAAGAACAGACCCTCCGTAGTGAGGTCCAGTGCAAGACAGAATCCTACATCCTCTGTCTCCAGACCACTGCCCATGAACACAACCTGTGGCTGCACTCTGGTGCAAGGCAGAGATCCATAGTCTATTGAGATGTATTTGAATTCTGTCCAGTATTTCTTCCAACTTGGTGCAGCAATCTTTGAGTAAAACACAGCAGCAGTCGCACTGTTCCTGTACTGCAAGAGTCTGTGTATTAGGGGCCATGAGTGCAGCATAGCATTGTGGCATTGGTGATAATAGGAATGCCCATTCACATTCTCCTCCAAACCCAGAGAGCACAACTCAGCCTTGTTGTCTGCTTAGAAGAGGAAGTAAAGGGTATATGCAAGTTGTTACATGGAATCCTAGGATCAGCCCTCCACAGTGCAGCCCAGTGCCAGGAAGAATCTTTTGCCTTCTGACTATGGATGAGGCGTATCATGCTGAAGCTTGCAGGGATGAATTGCCTTTTTCATGATCTCCTGAGTCCATTAACGAAATATTAAATATGAACTATGAGAAACTTAAGCTTGGGAAACCTTTTAGAGCTAAGAGTAACGGCACACCAACTGCAGGTTCACACAAACCTGGATTTAGGGTATTATCTACTGCTAAAATAGTAGCAGATCTCATAGGCTCTGGTAACAGTAATTAGATAAAATAAGCAACCTATGTAGAATTGTTTAGAAAGACAGGCCCAAACAAAGTTAGATTGTGAAGACCAGAATGCATACATAATCCTTCAACGCACAGACATCATTGTAAACCGAGTATCAAAAACTGTCAGGGAAACATGACCTCAACTAATGGACAAAAGAAGGCACCAAAGAGTCATTAGAAATTGATAATTTACAAAAGCTTGGACAAAGAATTTAAAATAGCTATTTTAAAGAAACAAATTCAGGAAAGCAGGAGTGATTCAGTAGGGCATCTGATCAACATAATGGAGATATTGTAGTATTTTTAAAATTTGAATGAAAATTCTGGAGCTAAAAAGAACACTAAAATGAAAAATTTTACAGAAAGCATCAATACCAGAATAAAAGAACAAGGAAAAAATTACTGAGCTCAAAAATAGGCTGTTTGAAAATGCACAGAGAACAAAAAAGAAGAGGTGAAGAATGCAAACAGAAATTTGGTGACATATTAAATGAGAAAATTTAACCCAGCTATTCCTCTTTTGGTATCTTCCAAAAAGAATTAAAATCATCATAAAAGAGAAAATATTTGAGTTATTTGGGTACAACAGGGGCTTAATGTCAAAACTGTAGAAAGATTTTACAAATGGGTATTAATATAAAACTTCCCAAACCTAGGAAGGATACAAATACCTAGGTATAAGAAAAATGAATGTCACAAATCAAATTCAATTCAATGGAGAATATACAAAGATATATTGTAAACAATTTTTCAAAAGTGAAAGATAAAGATGATTCTTAAAGCACCACAAACAAAAAAAAATATAAAACAAGTGACACACAAAGGTGTTCCAATTTACTTCAAAGAAGACCTTAACATAGGCCAAAAGCAAAGGGAATGATATATTTACAGTGCTGCAGACAAAAGACTGCCAACTAAGAATATTGTACCCAGAATAGCTATACTTTGGAAATGAAAGAGAGCAAATGATATTCCCCAACAAACAAAGCTGAGAGAATTTATTGATACTAAATCTACCCTACAAAAAAATGGTAAAGGGTGCCCTTCTGAGAACATTCTTTAATAAACTCACTTTAAAACTTAAAAAAAAGATAAAGTGAAATAAAGAAATTTTAATGCATAAGAAGAAAACATGGTGTAAAAATCACTAGTAAGGATAATTACACTAATTCAAAATGCTCTAATACAAACATGGATTATAATCTATTCATAACTTTCATATAAAGACAAAAAAGCACAACAAAAATAAACATATTAATATGTTAGAAATAGGCAATATAAAGAGATAAAATGGGACATCAAAAATTAAAATTGGAGGAATGGAATGCAAGTGTAGCATTTTTTTTATTTTTCTCCATTTTATGTTTGTGCCTATTTTATAATCAACATTGAGTTCTTGTCACTCTTTAATAGTTTGTTGTAATAAAAAGATGTGCTTTGTAGGCTTCATGGGGATCACATAGCTAAAACATATAGTGGACACTCAGAAAATAATAAAGAATGAAAACACGTAAGTTGATAAGCATGAGAGAAACTACAAAATAAACGATTACAAAACAAACACAACGTGGCAATAGTAACATTTTGCTTATTGATAATTACCTTAATTATAAATGGGTTAAACTCTGCAATCTAAAGACTAAATAGATTTTAAAAGCTAAGGAGGCAATTGTGTACTTTTTCCAAGAGGAGAAAACCATATAAATGTATTCGATTCTGTTAACAGTAGCTGAAAAAATTAATAAAATATTGTATTAGTTTTACATTACTAAAACAATATACCTGAAGTTGCCACCTTCTGAAAAAGAGAGCTTTATCAAGCTCATATTTTTGGAAGTTGAAAGTCCAAACAGTATAGTACAAGCTTGGGTCAGGACTGTCTCTTAATTGTGATACTTCGTGGCTCATGGCATTGTCAGGGACATGAGTGGAAGCAAGAAGAATGTATCTTACACCAGAAGGCAGAAAGAAAGACAGTAACCAGACTTTCTCCTTCTATAACAATTTTCTAAGAAGAACTAATCAGAATCTTATTGTACAATACCTAATCATTGTTTAGAAGACTCCAATGAGATGAGGGCCTCATCTTTTGAAGGTACCATCACTTCCTAAAATTGCCACCCTGAGGACCAAATTTTCAATGTGTGGACCCTTGGAGGATACTCAAACAATATAAAATATTTAGAAATAAACATAATCAAAGGAAGTGAAAGGTATTTACAGTGAAAAATATGAAACATTGATAAAATAAATTAAAGAGAGTACAAGACAATTGAAAGGCACTCTGTCTTCAAGAAATGGAAAAATCAGTATCACTGAAATGTCCATATTCCCCAAAGTGGTCTACAGAGTCAATGCAATCCCTATCAAAATATCAAAGATACTCTTCACGGAACTAGAATAAACAATATTAAAATTTGTATAGCACCATAAAATATCCCAAATAGCTAAAACAATATAGAGCAAAAATAAAAGCAGGAGATATCACACTTACTACAACATTTCTTTTTTATCTCCTTCCCCTTTCTTCCCTACTCCCTCTCTCCTTTCCTGCTACATCCTCTAACTGCCCTGCCCCAATTTTCATTCTTTTTGATATTATTAATCTTAGCTCATGTTATGTCATATAATGTTTACATTCATTGAGTTTTCTAGGTTCCCATTCAAGGTGTATCTTTATTATATTTATCTGCCCTTTCCCTTCTCCTTACCCCTCACCCTTGTTCCATTGGACCACTTCCTTATTGTAAGAGATGGTCTTGCTGTTTTCTCTTATCTATTTTTTATTATTCTCTTTGTTTTTATTTTGCCACAATCAAATGAGAAATATTACATGGGTATATAAGTTTGTATGTCTGATTTATTTCATTCAACATTATATTTTCTAGTGCTTCCAAATTTCTACAAATGTCTGCAGTTTCACATTCTTTGTAGCTGAGTAATATTTCATTATATATAGATTCCAAATTTCGTTTTCTTTAAACTATCTGTTCTATATTTTTTAATTTTTAAAAAGCAAAACAGAAAGGTATAAATAATACAGAATTTCAAAAAAAACAGTAAGAAATCAACACCAGGTAGTGTATTACATATAGTTATCTTAGAAGTAGTTGCTTAAGTCACAAAATCAAAGCATAAAAAATTAACAATCAAACAATGACAGCACAAACTATTCTTTTGATGAACAAAAACTATATGATTATCAATCTTGCACACTTAAACATATACTTATATATGTATAACTACAAGTTATTTGTTCCTTTTGAGCACTTTCCCTTTCATTATTATAATATCTATTGTACATTTTGGATCTTATTACTCTTTCAGTTTTTTATTATTTATTTTTTCCACTACAGAGACAATATGATATTTGCAAATTTGAGTCTGATTTATTTCACTTATGAATATAGTTTCAAGTTGCCTGCATTTACCTATAAACGCCTCAAGATCATCCTTTTTATGACTGAGTAATATTCCATTGTATAAAAATACCACATTTTTTTCATCCTCTCTGCAGTTGATGGGCATTTGGGTTGTTTCCAAGATTTAGCTATTACAAATTGTGCTGCGATAGATTCCACATTTTCTTTATCCAGTTGTCTGTTGGTAGTTATACAACCTGCTTACCGAATTTAGCTGTTATGAACTGTGCCATTAGAAACATTGGTAAGCATGTACCAGTATAGTATGCTGTCTTAGGGTTTTTGAGGAAGGTACCTGGAAGGAGGATAGTGGGCTCATATGGAATTTTCAATTTTAGTCCTTTGAGAAATCTCCATACTGATTTCCACAATAGTTGTACTAGTTTACATTCCCACCAACAATGAAAAAGGAGTCTTTTTTTTCCCAAACTCATGCCAGCATTTGTTATTGTTTGATTTCTTAATGATTGCCATTCTTTCCAGAATGAAATAACATCTTAGTTTTGTTTTAATTTTTACTTTTCTAATGGGCAGAGAGGTGCATTTTTTTCATATATTTGTTGACAATTTGTATTTCTTCTTCTGTGAAGTGTCTATTTCTCTTGCCCTCTCCTTCACTGGGTCTTGAATTTAAGATGGTTTGATTTTTGACCTATTTGCATATTCTAGATAGTAGTGCTCTGTCTGAGGACTAGCTGGCAAAAATTTTTTCCAAAACTGTAGGTTGTCTCTTCACTCTACTGATTGACTTTTTGCTGTATAGAAGCTTTTTTAGTCTGATATAATCCCTTTTGTTGTTTCTTGCTGTTACTTCTCATGCATGATGTTTTGTTTAGAAAATAATTTCCTGCACCATCCAAGTGTTTTACCTATTTGACCTTCCAGAAGGTTCAATGTTTCCATTTTAATGTATAGATCTTTAACCTACTTGGCTTTTAATTTAGTATATGATGAGAGATAAGGGTTCAGTTTCAATCTTCTGTAAAAAACCTATTTTCCCATCACCACTTGTTGAATAGGCCCTTTCCTCCACTTTGTCAAAGATTAAATAGCTGAATTTGTCTGGGAAACTTTCTGTATCTTCAATTCTGTTCCACTAATCCATGTCTTTTTTGTTCCAACACCACGACATTTTTATCACTATTGCTTTGTAGTATAGCTTGACATCAGGTATTGCAAGGACATTTGCTTTGCTCTAATTGCCTAAAATTTCTGCACTACCTTGAATATTTTCACCTTGAATATTTTCATCATAAAGAAATGAAAAATGTTTAAGGAGACATACATGTTTAACATAATTTAAGCAATACAATGTATATACATGTATACATAATATTTATGAATTTAAATTGTTTCTGAACTGTTTCAAACACTGTAGCTATAGCTGTAGCATGTAACTTTTTTCTTCAGTCATGTGTGAATTTTTATGAAATGACACTTTCAGTAGCAAAACAGACATAATCATGCCTTCATACTAAATTTGATTAAAACAAGTCCATTGAAAACAAATGAGATTAAAGAAGAAGAATCTATGACTAGCAGATAAATACTGAGACATGATTAATCAGAATTTATGTTTTTATTTAGCCCCATCAGTCATTTATTTTTTCCAAGCTAACTTTTTTCTCCGTTACTTTAGTTTTAAATCCATAGGTAGAAATGTGAATTTTAATGCTTTCAACTGTCACTTACCAAAAAGTAGTAATAATAATGTGGACAGAGAGGTTTTCCAGAATTACATTTTTCTTTTAAAAATGCATTGGTTTTCTAGTTAAAGAAATAGGATAAATTCAATGATGTTTCATTATCATGTCAAGCACCTCAAACATGTCTATTTTAAAACCAATGAATTAAAATTATAGGTTTTCAGACTTAATAAAAATGTGATTTTCACAGGCACATAATTTTTAGACTTTTCTATTTTATGGTGAACATTTAATACGTAATATAACCAAAAAATAAATCAAAGACTCAAGATTTTGGTCTTGGTTGGTACTAATCTCTTTATGTGATTGTGTGAAAGCCATGTTAACTTTTGTATGGTATTCCTAATCTGGAAATTTATGTGTTAGAGCAGCTGGTCTTTATCATTCTTCTAGTCATGTGATTATTTATTTATTCATTTATTTTTGGTACTGAGGATCAACCTCAGGACCTCGCGCTTGCCAGGCAGGCACTATGCTGCTGATCTATATCCCTGGCCCAATTATGTGATTTTTAAATGCAAAACAAAACATGTACGATAGACAGGAAAAGAAATACATCGTTAGTTTTTCTTTTTTTGTTTTAACACCTACAACTATATATAAAAATTTTATCTAACTAGGCCACTAAAATTTCCTTGTAAGAAAACCATATTATTTTATCACTAGTAATAGTTTTATGCAGATACTGACATTTTATATCCTCTAGTGTATTTACTTATAGACATTTCAGATTAATGTTGATAGTTACTTAATTCCTAAAGTTTAGAAAGATGAAAAGTTTCATAGAGTATAAATTTGTCTTAGATTATCACTGGTTTGTTACAATAGTCAATAACTTTTGCAAAATCCTCCTAGGTTTAAAATAGAATGTTACACTTTCAGACATACAAACATGACTCACTGTAAGTTTTTCACAGTCTGACATCTTTAGAACAATTTTCCTTCCTAAGTATCTTAGATTTGTAGTAAAGAAGTGAAGCTTCAGAGTCAGATAAACCTGGGAATATATCCATGCACTGCCAATTTTTATCAGTATGTCTTCAAATATGTTACTTTGGATATTAAGATCAGTTTATTCTTCTATTAAAAAAGATCATATTAGCATCTATTTATTAAAGTTCTGAAAATCAAATCTAATTTGCATAAAGTTCCAAATATAATACGAGTTCAAGTATGATATTGTTCACAAGTGCAGTACCTGTGACTCACAGAAGAGCATCCTTTACTGTTATGTCAATTTTTGTACAAGAAGTTTTAACTTTTCTTTACTTGAACATTACAAAATGTGTTTCAAGTAGTTCTTATAAGCCACTGCCATCCTAATGCATAAGCCAAGGGGATTGTGGCATCTGAAGTGGCCACATAATTGTACTGTTTTCATTCTTCACAGTGCAGAAAGCAGCAACCAATCTGCTTCAAAGGAATCTTTTAAATTCTACACCAAGAAACAATTTTAAAACACATCTTCAAAAGATGACCATGCAATGGGGACAGTAAGTCATCTGACGTTCCAGAGATAAACTTATATAACAGGAAAGTCAAAGATTAGAAGAAAACAGCCCATTTCTCTCAATCATACAGTTGAAGAAACAGAAATAGCACAATCCATTCTATTTCCACCACAAATTACAACTTTTTCAGTGTCTACAGCATAATTGTTTTGGTTTCTGGCTGAACAACAGGTGGCTTTTGGTAACTTTTGAATAAAATAATATAAATCATATTATTATTTATTGAATGAAATCATATACAGTCATACTTATAACATGGATGAAAACTTGATGGTTAGAATCCACAAATTAATTGTTATTTTATTTTCCATTTGATTAATGATATACTTACTGAACAAGTGAATTGACAAGAAATATAGGTAGATGATTCAAAAATTCTAGATGCACTTATGTTTCAAAACTTGGTCTAACATTACATCGTATACTTAGATGTCAGAGCTGTAAATAGTTTTAGACAATATCTAGTCCAACTCAATCAGTTTGCAATGAGGAAACTAAGTCCCAGAAAAGGTAATTGACCTATTCAAGATTATATTGCAAATGACATCACCGTTCTAAAATATCAAATTAAATTTTATAGAAAACAAGATTTTTAAGGCTTTTTTATAAATCAAATAAGGGAAATGTGTCAGAAAAAATGTGTCTCATTTTTCCTGAAGAATTAATACATAAAATGAGATACTGTATATAGGAATAAAAAATTCATAATCAGTTGCACCTATATTGATTTTGGAACTATAACATGATTTACATAGTTTGTTTAAATAGTGGATCAATCCTTATGATACAGTTTATAATAAATTAATTTTAATAATTGATTAGAAATTTTGTTTGGCTAATTAAAATTAATTTCATAATTTCTAAGTGAAAACTCTTTGTAAGCTATAAGATATGATAACAAAGTAGATTTATAACACCAACATCTTTGTAAAGGTCTCTTTTATTGTATTTTGTTTTACTTTTCAATTCACACTACTTTCTTATAGTTGTTTCTTGTTGTATTCTATATTAGGTAAATAAAAATGTTTCATGAAAATCATGCACTGTGTTATTTTTAAAACTAAGATTATTTAAAATTTGCACATCAATATTAATATATTTGCACACTAATTATAGTATTTTTATAGTCAAACTTTTTCTTTTGTCCTATATGTTATGATATTGCTGAACCTCATACATTACCATAAGTTGCATACTCCTCTCTTTATCCAAAGTATTAGAGAATTATCCAAAGTAGTACAGAATGTTCCTTAAAAATTATGTAAGTATCTAGATTCTAATGCATCTCTGGAAATCTTTGTTAAAGTTTATATTCTCAACAATGTTTTCTAAGAATTAGTGCCTCACTCAAGTTTATATGGGAAGCAAGGATCCATGTAATTAGAATTTAATATCCCCTATCATTTTGTCCATACTTCAGGAATTTCTTTCTACCTAGAAGCAAAATGTGACCATTTGAGAGACATGGTTTACATATAGGGTTTCCATCATTTCAGATTTCAAAAGAAATATTAAAAATTTTACCTTACTAAAACATCATTACACAAAGAAAATGTAATGTACTTATTTCATCATTTATTAATTTGGATTTTCTCATTAGTGCATCAATCCCTGGTTAATAAGAATAAAAAGTACTTCATGTCCAATCCAATTTAAACTAGTGTGTCTCAAGAAATTAAACAGACTTTTTAGGTAGCATTCAGTGTCCCTGATGAAGTAAGTCAAATCTTGAATATGGCTTTCTCTCCTGTTTCTTTGCCGTGCTGAAATATACTTGCATAAAGGACAGGGAGAGACCTATGGGACCTCATGATAGATGGATTATGGCGAGGTCTTTGGATTTCCAGCTTCCACTGATCCTTTTCCCACCTGATCAAACATTCCTGGGTTATCATTCAGAGCTGGAGATGTGGCCAGTGTATCTTATCTCTTTCTTGGCTTGCTCAGAGTTGGTGCCAATTCCAATTAGGTGGAAGTTACTTAATTGGTACCAGCCATTTTCACCTTATTTGCTCCCTACTTTGCTTCGGACAAACTGGCCCAGCATTCCAGTCCTATCCTCTAATGTCTACTCACCTAGTGTGACTAACAGAGTCCACAAGCAGTAATATTGTTTCTAAATCTAATATTTAAGCCACACAGGAATGAGGAAACAAAAAAGTTGAATGGCAGTACTTTACTTTTTACAGATGAACAGATAATGCAAGTTCATGCAAGGATAGCCTGAGAAGATATTGCTTTATATAATCCTAAGTAAAGAGTGGGGAGAAGAACTACTTCTGTCCTCCCATTTAGTGTCACAATTTTAATACAATAATCAGGACTCACTAATAGGATGCCAGTTATGTAGTAAATTCCACCATTCTCTTTGCCAAAATCTCTGAGGACCAAGAAAATGCCAACCTTCCCCTCTTCTCAGGTGTTCATATTCCTTCTGGAGAACTGCTATCTAGCATTGCCTTTATTACACTAAAGTAGAGGAGAGAATTTATAAGGCAATTAATGACTTCTGTAATTTCTGGGCATAATCTAATTTAAACACAAAAATATGTCCTTCTTTCTTGCATTCTTTCAGTAACAGTTTGATGTCCCTCTATGCCTGCACAGTTGAAGATACTTAAAAGTGTTCGGGGTCAACCAAGATAGGGATTCTGCCTTGGGAAAGACAAAGTAGGAAAATACTTCAATTATGTTCAATAGAGACTACTACAAAGACAGGAAGAAGGGGTGAATCTCCTGCTCCTGTGAAAGAGAAGATCAGAAGTGTGTGTGTGTGTGTGTGTGTGTGTGTGTTTCCAATACACATATATACAGAGAGAGAGAGACAGAGAGGCAAATAAGGATTTTTAAAAGTGAAAGAAATAAGATTCTACTAAAAATTTGTGTTCTCTTAGCCCAATGACATGAAAAGTGATCAAAGAAAGTGAGAACTGTAAAAAGAAAGTTAGGAAGTATTAGGCCAAGTGGGATTACATTAAACACAGTACAGTTTGGAGAACAGATTTTTCAGTTTTAAAACAAACATTAATCAACCTATAAATGCATTCAAATTTGAGCATGAATTCATTTTTATAAGTTATGTCATTTTGTGCTCTGAACTTGAAGCATTTGGTAAGATATGTGACTAGACTAAATTCTTTTTTAAAAATTAGATTATTTTGAAATAATTTGAGATTTGACTAAAGTTTTACAAATAGTACAAAAGATTTTTATATGTTGCTTACCCAGTTTCCCCTGTCATAAACATCTTACATTATGATGGTACACTTGTCAAAACTATAGAACACTGGAAAATTGCTAGAAACTGAACAGCAGACTATATTCAAATTTAACCAGTTCATCCTTTTTCTGTCTTTTATCTGTTACCGAATCCACTTAACATTGTTTTTATTCATGTCTCCTTAGGGTTCTCTGGTCTGTGACAGTTTCACAGTCTTATCTTGTTTTTAATGACCTTGATAGCTTTGAAGAATGCTGGTCAGATATTTTTAGAATTTCCTTCAATTGAACTCTGCCTAGTGCTTTCCTTCTTTTGATTAGACTTGAGTTGTGAGTTTTGTAATGCAAAGGGACGCACTCTTTGCTATGTAACTTTGCATTCTCAGGTAGTAGAGATTGAGATGTGCACATCTTGAGGGAACATTATTTTGCAAATATCAGGTAGAGTTTGCTGCATTCCTCCACTGAAAGGTATTAACTTTAAATTTCTATATTCTTGTTTTTGAAGTAAATCATGAAGTCTATACCCAAGACGGGAGATGAAGCTGTACTTCCCATAGGTGTTACACCCTCCCACACACACACACAACCACACATGCACAGAGAAATTCTTATGTAAGGAGAATAGATCTTTCCCCTCTACTCATTTATTCAATTATTCATTTATTCAGCCATTTGTTTCTGCCAACATGGACTCATACATTTACTTTATACTTGGATTATGATGCAAAACTATGTTGTTTATTGCCCATGATTTATTTTATTTCTTCTTTTATTTTAAGAGAAAAAAAGCACAGAAAAATGAAACAGCAATCAAGCATACAAACAAACAGAAAATAACAAAAGCCAAATGATGATGACAACAGCAACAAAAACAGTAGTGATACAGGATTTCAAGGTAAGATGATAGGAATTTAACAGTGGTTGTCATATTGCATGTTGTTATCTTCAAAATAGTTGCTCAGGTTACCAGATACAGACATGCAAATTTGATCAAACAATATGACTTCCCTTTGAGCAGTTTCTTTCTCACTCACTATATCTGTTGTAAATTTTACTTTCATCTGTTTACTTTCATCTGTTTACACTGGTGAGACAATACAGTGTTTACACATGTTAAGTCTGATTTATTTCACTTATATGTACGGTCTCTAGTTGCATGCATTTACTGATAAAAACCTTGAGTTTATCCTTCTTTATAGCTGAGCAGTACTCCATTGTATAAAAATACCACATCTTTCTTATTCATTTCTCAGTTGATGGGCATTTAAGACAGATATAGTGACATAGTTTTGTAATCCCAGTACTTGAGGGGTTAAAACAGGAGAATTAAGTTTGAGACCAGTATGGACTACATATTGAGACTCTGTCTCAAAAAATAAATGAATACAAATAGTTATCCCAATTGTGCATAGTTCTTAGTTTATAAATGGTTGGATTCTATTCTTGAAAATAAAAAAATAATTGTCAGTATACAAAGTATACAGTAAAAGTTTTTTGTTTACCCTGTCCCATATGTCCCAGAAATAACAAATATTATCATTTTGTATTTATGTTTTAGGCATTTTTTCTATAAATATATAATCACTTGGGTGTTTTATATACAGAGAAACACATATTTTCACATAAAATAAGATTTTGCTTCATATAATGTTATGCAATTTTCTTTTCTTACATAGCAAATGTCTTGAAGTTATTTCAGGTTAGTCCTTTTACAAATGCATATTTCAAAACAAACAAACAGCAACCCACAAACAATTAGCTGCATATAATGGCACACACCTGTAATCCCAGTCCAAACCTGAGGTAGGAGGATCACCGTGAGTTCCAGGCCAACTGGGGCTACATAGTGAGTATAAGGTCACCCTGAACTACATAGGAAGACATAGTGACAAAAACAAAACAACAAAAAGAAAACAAACCCCTAAAAATTCATGCTTCGTTTAATGGCTACACAGTATCTCCTTAGTATGCATATACTATTTACTCAGTGAAATATTTATGTATTTTTAAGTTATTTACAGTTTTTCTTCATTGCAAACTGTCCTCTAAGGAGCATTCTTACATCTTGTACAGTGTGCTAATATTTCTATGGTGTTACACTTTTAGGCCCTTTATAGTTCTAATTCTCTTCTTACTCATTATTTCTAGAGAAATCAAACCAGAGCTGGAAATAAAGTAACTGGAAATGTAAAATAATAAAGCTGCTATGGAAGTCAGCATGGACATTCGTCAAAAACTTCAAAGTAAATATTTCATTGAACTCAGCTAGTCTGCTAAGTATCTTCCCAAAGGAGGTAATGATATCATATTACAGTGAAACATACATATGCATGTTTATAGCAGCACAACTCATAATAACTAAATCTTAGAAGTAGCATATATGTCAATCATTAGAAGAATTGGTTAAGAAAATGTGATATTTACACACAGTGGAGTAGTACTTCACCATAAAGAAAGATGAACCTGAGTCATTTGTAGGAAAATGGTTGTACCTCAAGACAATAAATAAATCAGACACACAAGCTTAAATATCACATAGTTTTCCTTAGATAAAGACTGGAAACTATAAATACATAAAAGTGCAAAATAAAAGACAAAAATGGAACATAGAAAGATAGATCTTTTGCAAAAGGAAAAGGGACCAGGAGATGGAGGGAGAGAGAAGGAAGAGAAAGGAAAGGAATAAAATATAATTAAGACATGTCATGAACAATAACCAACTTCCCACAGTGAATGTGATCACTGTGTATTAATGTTTGGAGAAATACTGGGAGACAAAAAATGTGTTTATTTTTCCTTTTAGAAACTTGAAAATCTCATTATATACATTGTATTCTTTAATTTAACAGATAATTATTGAATAACATCAATATGCAAACATTTTTCTAGGTACTGAATTTACACTAAACTTCTTGTCACCAGATATGAAAGCTGAAGCCACAAAATTAGTAGGTGCTACAAAGTTACATATTTAAGTGATAAAAGCCTGGTAAATGTGTCAGAGGCAATGAAAATAGAAGGCATTTGTATCTTCAATTCCAGTTGTTTTTTGTCTTATAGGAAGACATGCATGGAATCACCAGTTCTGCAGATTTTCTAGAAAAGCAGGAAATTTTCATTTTGGGGGAGGAACAGAAACTCAATTTTTTAAATAAAATGCTAAATGGGCCAAGCAAAACATGTACACACTAAATCTGATTAATTATGGTCTGCTTTGACCACTGGGCTACAAGATAATGGTCAAAAGAAGGATTGAGACAATGAACACTATTTCTAAAGTAAATAGTAACTTTAGGTTGCATTAGACTTAACAAAGGAGGTGGGTATTGTGGAGGACCCAGGAAATGTTAGTACAGAAAATGAGAGTTTGTTTTCAATGCATGTCATGTACATATGACCCTGACATTTTTGATCCTAAAATCACTATGAATCAATAAAACTTTATACTGACAATGACACTAGTATAGTAGCACAGCTGTCAATTTCACTCTCCTCTGCCATGGATGCAAGCAAAAGCTTTAGGGTCAGGTTTTCTATAGAAGACCTATTGGAAAGGGAACTTTGAAAAATGTTGAGCATGCTTAGATCTAGTCAACTAGAACAGTAAAAGAATTCTAAGTATAAAGATAGATATGTACAGCTAGAATAAGCCCATAGAAATATAATGAGGCCTGTGCTACCTCCTTGCCAAAAATCATTCTTGTGGGACTGTGAGTTTAGTTCAGTGGTAGAGCATGTGCTTAGCAAGAGTGATGCCCTGGGTTCAATAACCAAGATTCTCTCCAAGGAATTTTAACAACATACATAGTACTTAGAATAAAAATAAAATTTCTTATAATGACCTACAGGACTCTAAATCTCTGGCTGCTACCTCTTCACTATTCTCCAATTAAAATGAGTTTCTTTGCATCTTTATAACTGCTAAACATTTGGTTTCTTTTGCCCAGAATAGGCTTCACTATAGATTGATTGATTGATTGATTGATCGATTTAATATCTGGTTTGCCTTCATGTTTCAGGTGTGAGTTTAAAAGCCACCTTCTCAGAAAGATCATACCTGGCCTTCATGTCTCATGCACTTTTATACCATTATTCTCTGGCACTTTTTCTTCTTTGCCCAGTAGGACAAGTAGTATAGGTACTGTGCTCATATCAAATCTCCAGCACATAGCACAATACCAGGTACAGAGAAATTATTTAATAAAGTGTTATTGAATGAAGACTATGAATAAATGAGGGTTAAGCATTTCTTTACATAACTGAATGTAGGTTAAGAGGAAATGACATATCTCATTATGCATGGCTCCTTACAGGGTGAATAGTTACTGCAATAGAAGTAGCACGTGAAAAGAAAGGACAAGCAAAGTAGTGGGTGGCAGAATGGATGAAAATATTTGATGAGCTCACAATCTTGTTTACTACATATTTTATACATATTGTCTTACAAATATTTTCCAAATATAGCTGTAAAAAGAAGAGTTAATCATACCTTTCAGGTTCTGTGAGGATATGAATTACATATGTGTAGTAGGTATTACAGTTTAGATCTATTATTTCCCCCCAAACGTCTCATGTGTTCAGAGGCAGGGCTTTTGAATGGTGGCTGATGAGTTCAGAGCAGAATGTTAAGTTAGTAGGTGGGGCTTAGTCAGAAGAGGTGCATCACCGGGCCCATGTTTCAGCTTTCCCTGGTTTCTCTGTGCTTCCAGATGCCACAGGCTGAGAAAATTTTCTCTGTCATGCCCGTCCATCATGATTTTTCTGACTTGGAGCTAGCTGACTGGGGACTGAAACTATAAGCCAAAATAAATAAATTCTTTCTTTAAATTGTATGTGTCAGGCACTTTATTCAACCAATGAATGCTACTAAAGTAGATATCTTTGCTAAAAACAGTCATTTATTACTCATACCATAATCAGGTTGAACTATGTCTTTCAAATAGTTCCCCAGTCCCTAGATTCAAGGTAACCCAATTTCCTACCTGACCTATTTACCTGCAAACCTCAATCTTTCCTTCATGTAAAGCCAGTGAGCTGGCCAGCCAAAATACAACACTGCAGTGAAACCAGAGAATAAAAATAGTAGTTCTATCTTTTAATATAAATGACAAGAGGGAGAGAGAAAATTTCAGAACATCACACAATAAGTTACTGAGGAAATTGCAAAATGGTCCAGGGATCCAAAAAGACAATGAAAGTATCAATTATAAGTAAACAGTAGAGCCCAAATAGTCTATAAAATTGGTTCTAAGATACAATATAAAAATTTAAATGAAGCATCTAAAATGCCCAAAATAAACTAACAATCTGTAAGTTCACAAAATGTTTAAGTTTGCCAACTGTGACTACATAGAGATGAAAGAACAGCTAGGAGGGCACAACATATTGAGAAAGAGCTTGAGTCTTTTAATACACCCCAATTTTGTTTTCAGTGTCTTTTTACTTGATATGCTCCCAAGGGAATAGAGCTAAATAACCATTTGGGCATTTGCAGTATGTAACACAGATGTTAAGGCCTTTAATAAGATAGCTAAAACTTGCCTTTTACACATATACTTTATTCATTTCTTTAGAACCAGTAGAACAATTCATACAATGAACTCTTAATTAGCCTAGTGAGTAAAACATATAAATTAGAAAAAACTGATAGACCAAATGTAGACTTAAGCTTCGAACTTTAACTCTGTTTCAAATGATAACCCTTCACATAAACTACTGATACATAATGCCATTTGCTTAGCACCATATTTCTCGATTCTAGCTCTGAGATACCCCAAACATATATCAGGAAAAGAAAAATGAGCAAAAATAAGTAAAGAGAAAGAACAAGGAGAAGAATCTGATCTTTCTAGTAATATACAGAATCAATCAATAAATGACCACTGAAAAGTTAGCTTGCATACATGCTGTTCTCAAAGAATCCCAGAGATGAAATGGAGATTCAGATCCCATTTAATAGAAGAGGGCACAGAGTATTCCTTTATTTATAATGGGTACTTATTCACCAGAAGAGATTCGATGGCTGCAGAATGATGGTCAAAAAGCTGAGTTCATGGATTTGATTCCTCTTTCACTCATGCAATCTATCCATTCATACACAAATCTTTGAACAATCATTTGAGTGTATAGCAAAGGGTTTAAAACATAGAAACAGAAGACTTGGGTTTCATTTGAAGCTCTGACATATTTATTTTAAGTGATTTGACACTGCACAAGTGACTTAAACTTCTGGAGCCTCATAAAATGATGATAGCCACAGCTTTTTGGCTTGCTTACAGAGTTATTGTGAGATAATAGAAATGAAAGGCTTTGAGTGACTTTCAGTTGTCACTCATATGCCACCAAACCACATCAAAACCTCTTACAGAGAAAATTCTGTTCCATTTTCAGTCTGTCATATGGGCCTTAACCAGGGCACAGTTTGAACATTGATCTAGAGGGGCTAAGAAAAGGAAAAGATACAAAAATAAAGCAAAGACTTTATCTGTGACTATGGTGGAGCACATGTGTAAGCCCAACGCTCTGATACGCTGAAGCAGGAGGAGCAGCAATTCAAGTCCAACCTACAAAACTTAGAATGGGGAAAGTTCAGAAGACAGTTTGCTGCAAAGTAGCCTTCCCTTCTGTATGTATACCTGATTCTCATTCCTTTCCATTCTCATCCCTGCAATCTATCACTTCCC